>CM034465.1:27943365-28159756 GCA_019925255.1 Litchi chinensis | reverse complement strand
GGATGTTGTATAAGTGCAGTTTTCATTAGGAATAAGGTGAGATTTTTCCCAGTCTTGTGACAAAATCTGCCGTTTGGATTATGAGAATCTGATTGCAAAACAAGTGTGTTGATATTGTTCACTGGCTGCTTTGCATGAACGGTATCAGTCGCACCGTGCCGCCGTCTAAATGGTTGCTATCTGCTATACGTCATATAATCCCATTTTGACAGAATTTTTAGTGACCTGCTTTAATTAATTATTTTTTAATTAATTACAGATTAAAAATTAGGTTGATCAAGTCATTACATTTAAGTAGAAGGATCTGTTTAAGCTCAATTGCTGCGTTATTAGTATTTAACTATATTTATGAAGAGGAACAAGTGTCTCACGACTTGGTGATGAGCGCACATTATTGTTTTGTGTTGTTTTATTTTTATTTTTTAATTTACTTAGAAGTGAGATAAGAGGATTAAAATGTTTATGTATCATTAAAATAATTTGTACTTGACTTTACCAAAAAGGTTAAATTTTTGAAAAAGCACAACATTTATTTTTAAATTTAAAATTTATATTTGACAAAAAGATTATAAAATTTTCTACATAATGTTTTTTTTTTTTTCAAAATTTTTATGGTACTAGGGTCTACCTAATTAAGCCTCCAAAGAGGTCCACCCTAGTCACATGTTACTAAATTAGTTTTATAATTTTAGTATTCAACTTCACAAATTTATCTTAGATCTCGATTTTTCAAGAGACCATGGAGAACACGAATTTTCAACAAAGCAAAATTCCATAATTTCTGCTGCTGGTATAAACAGAGGTTATTGGTGACCAACAATTACTATTTTGTGTGGACCTTTCATGTAGTTAGGAATTGGCATTGACTATAATAAAAGGTACTTTCCAGGAAGAATGAACAACGAAGAGACTCATGCATGTCACTGAAGAACAGCAAAGTCATGGTGGGGCACAAGCCTTTTCAACATAACTACAAACTTTCACCGACTAAATCTGTTCCGCGGATTCTATGGCAACATTATTGTTTGGCACACTTCATTTTCGGTTCATCATCACCATATAAAAATTTTGGTTCACAAGCACACTATGGACTTAAACCTATAGACCTTTCTTAATTGATCTTATACTCTTGATAATTGCAGTTTGTTTATTTATTATTATTTTTTTCAATTTAATACCAATAAATCAAGGCTGATCTTGTAAGGGTTTGTCTTTACTTAGTGAAAGGACTTAGTAAGATTTAATACTATAGACCCAAAAATGACTCACAACAATAAGAAATATCTATTCCTATAATGAGGAGATCAATTGAGATTAAATTATACGACAGAATATTTACTCTTATAATAGTAAATATCTTATCCTACAATAAACAAAACTTCTAAGATTAATTATATTATAATGAGGAAATTTGCTGAAATTAAATACTATGTACTTGGATTTACTCTCGAACAATAAGAGAGATCTATATATATCCTACCATAAGGAGAAATGCATTCTTACGTACACATGCAAATAAATGTGAAAAATGGAATTTGAAACTTTGGTCTCAACTCTCAAATATGGAATGGAAGGGAATATATGCACTACTTAACCAAAAAAGGACATGCAGGATAAGTGCAGTTTCTTTGCTTATGGATAAGGTGAGATTTTTCCAAGTCTTGCAAGATAATTAGACAAAGACAACAAAAATCAGCCTTTTGGAGTATGAGAAAATCTGATTGAAAAACAAGATCTGGTAACTTGCATGAACCACATTAACTGAACCATGTTTTGTTACCTTAAAGTTGGAAAGTGGGTGTCGCTTTCCTTCATTGCCGCCGCCGCTAAATGGTTGCTATTTGCTACACGTCATAGATTCCATTTGTGATTGAGTTTATACTGATCTACTTAGAGTTCCCTTTTTTTTTTTTTTTTTTGAACTAGCTGCTTAGAGTTCCTTTGTTTTTCCTAATTAAGGTTGAAAAATTAGGTTCAAGTCATTACATACCTCTCTTCATATACAGTCTAATTATATAAATAAGTCTTGTTGATATAATATTTATTCATATATATATATATGTATGTATATCAGTAGCCTTATAGAAGTTATCCAGAGGGAAAAGGTCAACTATTGAATGTAAGAATCATAAATATAATTAACTTAATTCATATACAAGGTTTCTATTGGTTTAAATAGAAAAGCATTAATCCCCTTTTAGCTTAGTTGACAATTGTGCACCTCACTATCCACTTTAGGGACAAAGATTCTTTGTCAATATTGATATGGTGCTAATCTTTTTATGAGAGTAATTTAAGTTTAAGTGATGTATGAGAGAGAAAAAATCTATTAATCTTGATCATTCATTTTTTTAAATGCTGAGTTGTCATTAGATTATCAAAAGATTAAAAAAAAAGGATGGTAGAGAATTTTTACTCCCACTTTAGTGGTAGGGTTCAAGTTCCGTTATACCTATATAGTTCTTATTGTTGTAAGAACATTTGAACTATATAAATAATGATTGATTTTGGTATAGACTCTTGACCCAAATGTCAACTTCACAAAAATTATATAGAAAAACATTTTCCTAAATTTTTTAAGATAATAATCTCATCATGAACAGGTTAAATTACATATACGTGCCAAAAATTAAAACTAATCATAAATTAAGGACTTTTATTATTTTTGTCCATTCCTATTAATTTTAGATATATATATTTTTACACTTTATTTTTTTTCCTTTTCATATTATTTATTCTCTAAAGACACTTTATATTAAATAACAAATCTTTTAAAGATACTTGCTTTGTTTCAAAACACCCTTTTATTTCTTCACATTTCTTTTCAAAAAAATATATTATTTTAAAATATTAAATTGGAAAAGACTTGTCTGAAAAATTCTCATTTTTGTATTCATTAAAAACGCATTTTTTATAAAAAAAATTAAATCATTTTAATGAAGTTTTATTTTTATCTTAAAATAAAATTTAAATATTACAAGTTTAAAACTAATTAAAAACTTACTTTTTAGTTATTGTGTTGGTTTAAGTGGTATAACAATGTTCATCATTACTTTTCTAATCAAGTAAAGCATTGAAAAAGTTAGAAAAGGATGAAATTTTAGGGCTTCGGGTTTATAAAATATTAAAGAAATGAAGAAAAAATAAGATGTGATTCATTAATTCTAAAGATTTATGTGTAAGTATTAAAAACAAATTGTTTTATTTAGTAAGTTTAATTAATAATAAATGTCATTAACAAAACTATGAATAGATATTTAATAGATTATCGACAACATCACTCATAGATTTATTATATTTGATCCTCATAGGACAAAATTATCCCTCCAGTAACCTCAAATTCATATGAATACCATATCTTTCAAAAAACTATTTATTTATTTATTTATAAAAAAAAAAAAAAAACCTCCTACTATGATGGACAGAGGAGTAGTCTACTCCTCCCCAGAGGAGCGTCTACTCCTCCCGCGAGGAGCAACCACTCCATCTCGCACTCCTCGAGAGGGAGTCAAACACTCGCTCTTATATGATTCCACTTCCCATGAAGGGTGTGACTCACACCGAATTCAATGAACGTGAGTCATGCCTAATTTAATGGGCGTTATGCATGCCTGTGATCTTTGCCTTACTCATCACCTTTTTTGTCATCTATTACCTTAGAGTTCAATGCTTGGTTTGATCATCTTTGGATCATCAAATAAGAGAAAAAAGTTGCTAGAAGAGAGAGATAATTGGAGAAGACACTATAGAAGATAAAGGAGAGAGTTATAGTCTAAATCCAAGTTAGATAGGAGAGAGATAAGCGATGGCGGGCAAAGAAGAGAGAGCTTTCATTAGAGAAGATGATTAGAGTAAATTCAGATGGTAACCCAAGATGAAGATGGAGGCCAAAGATGAAATTATGGAAGAGGGGTGATGTTTTCATAATTTTTCATTTCAAAATGGAAGAGGGCATTTTGATTCTCACGAGGACATTTGTTGACAAGAATAATAAAACAAGTGGGAGTGGACAAATTTAATAACAATCTTAAATGAAAAACCATTCTTGGGCATTTGCTCGTATAACTAAGAGATTTTTTTTTTTTTTTTTTTTTTTTTTTTGGGAGGAAGAGAAAAGAAATTGAACTTAGAATTTCAAATTCTCAACGTTAATTAAAAATTGTGATTGCCACTAGATTATATTTACGAATCATAACAACACAAATGAGATTATAATTGTCCAAAAAAAAAAATTTCAAATATGTTAATGTCAAATAGTCTTAATTGTTTTTTATGTTTTTTTTTTTAGATATCAAATATGATATAGCTACTCGAATTTGGATAATTGTCAGAGTGAATAATAATTCTTTACTAATGGGTCACACCGGCGGTTGTTGATTTTTATGTTTTCAATAAAGGATTAATTTATCCCATTTACTTTCTTGCTTCATGTATATAACTTTCTGTCAACCAATGTTATTGTACTCATAATCTTACATTGCTTTTCAAAAGAATTTTTTTTTCTTAAATAATTCTTTAAAAAAATAGAGTTTTTCTATTATACAAAACAAAATTAGTCATTGATATTTAAAGTACTTGATAAATTAAACGTCAAACACTGTCAATTTATCTCGATTTGAACCCAAAATTTGGCAAAAGATTACTTGTAAACATATAACTTGTAGAGACACGTCTCGGCAGATTAAGATTTGAAGCTGCCACCCGCATGGTACGCATAACCAAACTTCAGTGTATAAATAATTGATCATGTAATCATACAAATAGAATGAAAACTCCCACTTTGACTCTGGTTCTATACTGTCATTTTCAAGAAACCAAACATTCCCCGGAAATTCTCACTTACCAAGACCCTGCTTTGTTGGTTCCTATCGTGAACCACAGACGGCGGCACCTCCCCTGCTCTTAGTCAAAAGCCCCCACCACCTCACTAACTAACATTTATACACTATAAATAGCACCACTATAACATATTTTTTCCAGGAAAATTTCGAACATCAATATCATATTTTTCCATACACATTCAGACATGGGAAGAGGATTAGTGAAGTCTGCTAGCTTCATCTGCATTATTGCCGTTGTTGTTTCTGCTATGATTCATGCAGCAGAAGCACGGCCATTGCCCGGTTCAAGGTTGATTGATCACGGCTTGAGCTGTGAAAAATTGTATGTGAGGGTCAATAAGAGTTCAGGATCAGGACCAAGCCCTGGTATGGGCCACAAATCATATGTTGAAAATGTTCGACCTTTGGGAGAGGAAAAGCATTCTGGCCCTAGTCCTGGTGAAGGGCACAAGAGTAGTACAGAGAATAAGCAATGAATATATCGATTATTTGTCAGACAATGATTGATATTCCTTGGTTCTCTTTTATGTTTACTTGTTTAATTCAGAAACATAGACAGGTTTCATGAATTATATACTGTAGAGAGTGAATAAGAAAAGAAGTGTTGTGGTTTGTTGGTGTTGTTACAGAGAGGCAGAGAGCCCTGCACATAGAAAACTGTGTTATAATTGTTGTTTGGATTATATTAAATAAAAACTTAGTTTGTGTATTGTTGTTTTTAAATAATAAAATGTATGAAGCATATAAAAACAAATGTTATAAATTTATGATATAAATGAATCCATCTTTATTATGGTGTGGTGAAAAACCTATGTAAAGGCAAATTAATATATATATATATAAAGGGCCCAGTCTTCTCATTACAAACTATCAGTCTAACATTTTAGAATTTTCTCCCCAAATCTTTTTTTTTTTTCACCTCCTCATAGTTATCATGTAAATACACACTGGATAAGTTTTGAATTGATTTGAAACTTAGTTGAATTTTGAACTATGTAATTGTTGGAATTGAGTATGAACTCAGTTGAATTTTGAACTATGTAATTGTTGGAATTGAGTATGAACTTAGTTGAATTTTAAAATATGTAATGGTTGAAGTTCAATGTAAATTTAGTTGAATTTTGAAGATAATCATGATAAGGCAGGATCGGGAACACAAGTTTTGACATAAATTTTAACACAATTTGTTGATCATTGGATTATAAAAATTTCAATGGTTTAGATTTACTCACACATTTATACACAACTTAATTTCACACTCTACATAAATATGTTTTCTTATCTCTTTCTTCACCATTAATTACATCATGTCTCTTATTTCCTCTATTTTATTAATTACGACTTAATTTTACAACTTTATATTAATATATTCATCTTCTCTCTCTTCATTACTATACTATTTTCTCATTTCTCTAATTAATATTATTTTTATACATATATTTAGAACTTCTCCAACTAATATTGGAATCCTTTGCATCTTTATTTTTTATTTATTTTTAAATTATGTTATTTTCAAGCATATATACATTTAATAGTATCTAAAAAAAAACTCACATATATATATTAATTTTTTCTTTTCCAGTAGTCCCAAAAAAAAAAAAATTATTTTTTCTTCTCTTCATTGTTCATAAACACATAAAGAAAGAAAAAAAGAAAAACATTTTTCTTTAATATATCTCTTTTCTATCCTTATCATCTATCATATAAAATAAAAAGGTTATAAATCAAATTTTCATTTAATATTTTATCTCCATTTAATTAATGAAATTATACAAATAATATATAGATTTTAAGCTCTCAATATAAACTTTCAAACAAAATTCATATTGCATATGTTTAAATAAATATACTGATTACAATAGTTCAAAATCAAAAATCAATTAAAAAAAACTTATTTTGGGTACAAGCATGATATCTAATAAAAAATATAAAAATAATATATTTTAAAAATGTACTTCAAATAAATAAATATAATTTAAAAATCAATAAAAGAAAATATGCAAAATCATTGATTGAGTAAGAAGAATATTAATTGATGACTTATTAATTTAATATTAATAGGAGAGATGAGACATTACGTAATTAATGATGAAGAGAGAAATGAGAAAAGACATTTATGTAGAGTGTGAAAATTTGTGTATAAATGTATGAGTAGATCTAAACTATTGAAATTTTCATAATTTAATGGTCAACAAATTGTGTCAAAATTTGTGTTCCCCGATCCTATCCCAATCATGATTGTAAATTTCCTCATAGAATTTTATAGGTTTTCACTATTTTCAAAAGATGATTATATGATCGGTTTCACTTGCCCACAAATCAAAAAATCCTTTCCTAGTATTAAAACAACTTTTGAAGTCATGTTTGGTTGTTTCACAGTTAGTATCAACTTAACAGATTTCTTTCTTTTTTAATTTTTAATATTAAAAAATACTTTTTCATGCCTGCTTGAAAGAACTCAAATTTTAAGTTTCTCAAATACCTTTTTTTAAACCTTTATTTTTCTTTTAAAAGAAAAGTTATCTTACATGCTCTTATTGTATTTTATAATTTCAATATATATTTCTTTTGGATATAAAACTCAATTTTATTTTTTATACACATTTTTGTAATTTTACAAACAATTTGTCAATTTAAATTAAAGATACTTTCTGACTTGACAATCAAGTAAAAATAATTTTTTTAATTAAAAACTCTGCTTTATAAAAAGTATATTCCAAAATATCTCCTCCATATACTCTAATTGTGAAAAATCATTCCAAACACACACTAAATTTTAAGTATAACTACATTCATTAATATATGTACGTACTTATTTTCCAACAGCTTATTAGATCAATCTGAACTTTGTCCTCAAAATTTTATTGTTTATAATTGATTATTTATTAACATGTAAGAAAAAGAAATCATAATTATTTATAGGTAATAATGCTTATGCATGATCAGGACTTGCACTAAGAGCTCAAAGGAAATTGCGGAACATTTAGGAAAGAAGATTCATTTCAGAGTCAAAATGTATAAAATATATATTTACGGTTCTAATATATTCTCAGGAAAAAGAAATTGACATATACTTAGTTTCCATAAAAATTTTGAGGCCCACATGGCACAATTATTTTCTAGTAAACTCCATATGTCACATTGCGAACGTTGCTCATCACTGACCTAACTGTATACGGAGGCCATAAATTACCTTGGGTTAATCTCATAACTATTAATAAAATATTAAGGTCAAGGTAATAGGAGTTGCTTTTCTACTACAAGGAATATCGTTTTTCATGATGGTTTTTAATTAGCATGAATGGGATTTAATAGCAGTTTTAAAAGTGTTATTAAACTGTCGTGATAAAAAGTTTATGACGGCGTTTGAGAATCATCATGAATTTTTAATGGTTCTTAAATCTTGCCCATTATAAATTTTTAATGCTTACTGTAAATGTCATCAACTCTTGCTGTCCAAAAAATAATCACGAGCAAATTATGATTAAAATCTGTAAAAAAAAATAAAAAAAAAAAAAAATAAATAAATCATATATATATATAGAGAGAGATTCCCATGAAATTTGCTGGCCCAGTAGGCCTAGACAAAGTGGACATTGTAAGGTAGCCCAACCCCAGAATCTCGGCTCATAATTGTCCTGGTGAACGAAAAGGAATAGTCATATTTACACCCATTAAAGCTGTATATACATCCCTTTCGTCTATACACCCTATGGAAAATTATTTTAAGAAGTTATAATTTATATTTATGACTCACTTAATATAACCTCCTTCTCAGTGGCAATTTTAACATAACCATTAATGGAATAAACATATGAGTAAAGATTTCTTACCCAGTAACATGTTATCATAAAAAGTAGTGGAGTGTTAATATTGTTATATTTTTTTTCATCATTGTATTACTCAAACTTAAATTCCTCTTAAAAATTCGACCAAAACAACAACATTGAAGGGAATCATATTCTAAATCTATATAACATCTACAAAATTAACAAACCCCATATTGAGAGCAAATTCCGGTAATCTCATCGACAAACAACTTAATATTCCGGTCTGATGAGCCGCTACCAGCCAATGTCTCCCTTGCCGCCAGCTTCAGTTCCATTGCATTTTTCTTGTACCCTTCCGACTTTGGTCCATTGATGATTTCTACAATACATTTTTCCACATCGTCACTGTTAATAATGACACGTTATTATTTGGCCTAAGCCTTAAACCAATCTTAGAAACATCGGATACAAGCTTTGCATTTGTTGGCTGATCGGTCCATTGAGGGTACGCAATCACCGGCACGCCTGCACATATTGTTTCTAGCATAGAATTCCATCCACAATGAGTTATAAAACAGGCAATGGCTGGGTGGCCCAAAACTTTAGTCTGAGGACACTATCATACAACTAGACCTTGATTTTTGGTCTCTTCTTTAAACTCTAATGGCAATTCTCCTGATTTATCAAGGATAGGGTAATCTGGTCTCTTGACAACCCATAAAAATGGACGTTTACGGTTCTTTAGAGCAGTTGCTATGGCTTCCATTTCCTTTTCTGATAAGCATACTACGCTACCAAACGATACGTAAATAACTGAAGAATCCGCTTGATTGTTTCAGCCATTCCTAGCAAGTATATTCAGGTTTCCAGAGCTCAATTCCAACATCAAGAATTTCATCTTGGCCAAGTAGTGATGGAGGGACCAGAGGGCCAATAGGTAGAATTGGACAAAGCTCGGACTTGGAGTCAATGGCTTCTTTCTCTAACTCCGAGATTGGATTGACTAATACCTAGTCATGTTTCTTCATGTTTGTGAAAAATTCGGAGAACAATTTAGTGAAACTGCCAAATGGGTTTGAAGAAAGAACAAAGGAAGGCAAATTTCGTGTGTTAAAAACTGGTAAGCCTGGTAACTCGACACTTAAATCAGGGTTTCCAACGTAGGAAATGGATTTAATTTATTAAAAAATCTATAATAAGTAGCATAAAGTGAACAAGGTTGAATCCAGAGCATTGCACAAGGGATTCTATGCTCCACTGCAACATCAGCCACCCACGAAACAAATGGATTGCTAATAATACAAGAGAGTTTCTTCCGATTTTTATGTTAATGTTCTTGGATGAGCTTGGAGAGATTAACGGGTCCACCTATGTCAAAAGTTTCCATGTAGTGAGCCACGTTGGTTTTCCGGTCATAATCAACTTCAAATCCATCAGAGAAAAGAAAAAGAAGTTGGATATCAGTGACAGAACTGATTGTGCCGCCGCTGAGCATGCGGTATTGGGCAATTTCGGTGGAGGCTAAAGTAGCCTGAAGGCCTTTTGAAGCAAGGCTTTTACCAAGTCGAAGGAATGGATTAATGTGACCTTGAGAAGAGAGTGCCACCATTAGCACATGATGATGTGCAGCTTCCTATTCTTCCTTGGAATCCATGGCTACCACAGAGATCAATGGGGATCGGCGAATATGGAAATTAAGGGAAATTCAAGAGGAAACCTATAATGGAAGATATTATAAGCAACGAGGCAATCAAAATAAACTAGGAGAGAGTTTACAATAAATTCATTAAAAATTATATTTTTGATCTATTAGAATTAATTAAAATTTAGTAAGTAAAACATTGTTTGAATCCACAATCTCAATAGGATAAATGTAAAGACATTAATGTGCAAGTCTGATGTTATTGTATTCATAAGAGTATTTATGTGTAAGGAAAAACATAAATCAAACATATATTTTTTTGGAATGATTATCTGTTTGTGAAAATTTAAGCAAAAACTAGGACATGAAGGCAAAGAATTTGAAGAATATTATTAACAAAAAAAAAAGGAATAAAAGAAAAAGAAAAGGAAGAGAACGGATGGTAAATTTCTTTTCTTTTCTTTTCTTTTTAATCTTTTTTGTGCGTAGTATGATCTATACATGTGTGTGAACATCCGTATTTTTTTGTTAAACCATGGACTTGAAGCATGATGTCAAGAGTTTTGATTAAAACAACACTTGTCTATCAATCTGTGAATGCAATTTTGACATTTGAATAATACTTAAAAAAGGTTGCATGGACATTTATACTAAAAAAAAAACTATAAACCAGGGATGCACACTGCACACATATCCATGATTATAGTATAGATACGAAACCACAGATTCTCATCCCTGCGTAAATCCTCATGCTTGCGTTGTTACACTGCACATCAATCACGCCTTGAAGAATTTATCCATATTTGTTTTACTAGTAGTTCTATATCATCCCCAATTTTATTCAAATTTATTAATAATGTTAGTTATCAAATTGAAAAACTTAAATTTATATGAAATAACTCAATTGTAATATTTTAAGATACATTAACACGCTCCCTTATATACAACATGGATCAAATAACAGATGATAAATATATGTTAAATACTCTTTATAGTATAATATGTGTAACAAGAAGATTTTTAAATAAAGAGGAGAAAGAGAATTTGAAGTAAAGATCTCTGATATCATATTAATTACTATTTGACTCAAAAGCTTAAACTCATAAGAATGATTCAACTATAATATTTAAAACTTAAGGTTAAGATGCATTAACAGATCAAATAATTTGACAAATTTATTATGCATCTATCATCCTATAATTGAAATAGTTATTACAAATCATTTTACCATTTAATTTGAACAAAATTTATTAAATTTCACAAATACGTGGATCATTGCAGACTTACGAGGCTTTCCACTTCGAAAACTATTGATCCTCCCTACAGGCTTCATCCGATCAAAGGTCAACATTATCGACGGCAAAGCAATCGCTCAGACCATCCGATCTGAAATCGCCGATGAAGTTCCCCTCCTCTTCCTGAAACATGGCAAGGTCCTCTATCCTCACCCTTTTATCTTAAAGGGCTTAGAATCAAAACAAGATGTTTAAGTTCAAACTATAATAATAATAATAATAATTGTTTATTCTGTGAGTTTTGTATGGAAATTACAGTCATTTGAAGCAAGAATGTAAAAAATTTTATTGATGGTTGAATTGAACAGGTGCCCGTGCCAGGACTAGCCGTGGTAATTGTGGGAAACAGGAAGGATTCTCAAAGCTATGTGAATATGAAGAGAAAGGCTTGTGCTGAAGTTGGGATCAAGTCCTTTGACACTGACCTTCCGGAGCAAGTGTCCGAAGCTGATCTGATCAGCAAGGCTCATGAGCTCAATGCGATGCCTGATGTGCATGGTTTGTTACTTGTAATCATACTCAACTAGTTAATTTAGAGATAATTGGTATGATTTTGCACCACTTTATATAGTCATGGAAACAACAGCAACTAATTCCGATGCACACTTTGATCGTCTATAAATCACAGGAAAACACACACATTTTGTTGTTTAAAATTATGTGGCATTTTGTGCCAGCTTCTGGCATGTTATTTGATAGTGCTTTAATAATTTGATCACATTAACAATTGTGATTAGTTTTAGATTTGCGTATGCTTCGCCTAGTGAAAATGTGTTTTGTGTTTTTTATCTCAGAAATCCACTACCAAAGCATATAAATGAAGAGAAATTTTAAGTGAAACCAGCCTCGAGAAGGATGTGGACGGCTTTCATCCTTTGAACATCGACAAGCTTGCTATGAAGGGCAGAGAACCTCTGTTCCACCCCCAAGGCAATCTACTCTGTCCTTAAATATGTTAACTGTGATATATAGATGTTTGCTAGCTGTTAGCTTTAGTTGCAATTTTGTTGGTGGTATTTTGTTTTTTCTGATAATAGTGTTTTCTCTATAGGGATGTCTTGAACTTCTATCACGAAGTGGAATTAAAGTAAAAGGAAAAAAAGGCAGTTGTTGTGGTCGAAGTAACATAGTTGGGTTGCCAGTTTCACTACCACTGCTGAAAGCAGATGCCACAGTTACCATAGTCCATTCACATTCGCCTGATCCTGAAAGTGTCATCCATGAAGCTGACGACGTTACTGCAGCTGCAGGACAAGCAATGATGGTAATTGGTGACAGTTCTTGCATTTGTTTTTCTTGGTTAGAATAAGATTTTCAACATATCGTTCTGATGACATAGTTTTTCTAATCCTCGTTTGCTTCTCTTATACTGTCTAGCACTTCAGTATATTCTAGCTTAAACATGCCTAGTTAGGTGTTTGACACTACAACAATGCAGAAGGAATTTGTTTAAATAATCTGAATATGAGTAGCTTGTGCATGTAGACCCGAGTTAAGTGTTACATATATGTATGTTGTACTTAGAACATACTGAAACTTAACAAAGTTTATTTTTCAAACATTTTTTAAATTATGGAGATTTCACTTGCACCTCTTAACGATACAAATTGTGTTGATGGCATTAAAAATAATTTATGATATTTTTGTTTGGTTTTATAAATTTTTATACCTAAAGCAGCGTCCTTTTGTATCTATGTTGTGTATATAGGTTAGCATGGTGTAATATCTAGTAGTATAATAAATAAGCTGCATTATTTCTAGATTTGTATGAATTCATCTGCCAACTGAATGAAGACTAGAATTTGTTACATACGGACTGGAAATGTTCAGGTGGCTTTCTTGGGGAGATTGGTTATTATGTTTTGAATAAATTTCTTAACTTCCAGATCAAAGGCAGTTGGATTAAACCCGTTGCTGCAGTTATTGATGTTGGGACAAATGCAGTTGATGATCGAATGTAGAAGTCCGGTTATAGGATAGTTGGAGATGTACATTTTGAGGAAGCATGTAAAGTAGCTGGTTGGATAACTCCAGTTCCTGGTGGGGTTGGCCCAATGACAGTTGCAATGCTACTCAGAAATACCTTGGATTGTGCAAAGCGTGTGATCGAGTGGTAAATCCCTTTCTTCATTATTTACCCCTCATTAAGATGTTGCTCATGCTTTTAAAGTTTTGTAAGAGAAACTTATCTGTGCAAGTTAAGTGGATTTTATTTTTCCTTCTCCACTATAAATTTAGTGTTTGTAAACATCGCAGTAACATTTCAAAAATGATATAGAACTACTTGAAATGATGCCTTTTCCTTGCTGATAGGTATGCCTGGCTCTCTTGTTTTAAAATTTATCCAGTTGTTGGGACTGATAAGTGGATGAATGAAAAAGAAACCTTAGACTGTTAGATAATTTCTTTTCCTTATCCACCTAAAAGCAAATTTTTCCAAGTTGACACGAATCAGAATTAGTTTCTAAGCTAGTTTAGCCTAATCAACTGGTGATCTGTTTGGGTGAAAAAAAAAAAAACAAGTGGTGATCTGTTTAAATTATTGACACAAATGTGCATGTTGACATCATTCACGTGAGCTTATCAAATTACAATAAGACAGGAGAATTTATGTACTTTTACTGGCTTGATTTGAAATGATTAAAATCACATAAATTTTCCTTACATGAAATGTAAAAGTTTAAATTTTAATATTAAATTTCACTAGTATGTTTTTGTTCCCGTATATATTATATGCTGCAGTGAAGTTTATTCAAGTAGAACTTAAATCATTTGTTACAGGTATATAATGATTTACTTCCTAGTCATTATATTCTAATTTAAGAGTTCACAAAAATTAAAAGTTTAGGAATTTAAAAAAATTAAAAATTGAGATGAGAGACTTCATTGTTACAGTCACTCTCTATAATAACCATATGGATTCTCTACAGTAGCGAAATCTCATCTATCCCATCAAGACAACTGTTCTTTAACTATTTATACTCGACCACTGATTGACATTCGCAAATAAATTTTTTGTTTTTTGTGACACAAACGATTTCCACCCCATTTAAGATTCTTGTCTTTTAGCCTTTTAAAATCCCATTATCCTCTCAATTCTTCCTTAGTTTTCGTAGTCTATGATCTCCATTTCAAGACCTAAACCTCTCCACCTCATCATATTGTCTTATCTCTAGATATACTAACTGTAACAGCCATGGCTTGCAAGGAGGAAAAGGAAGCAGTTCATTATCATGTGCTAATGGTGTCATTCTCTTCTCAAGGTCACATAAATCCAATGCTCAGACTTGGCAAACGTCTCATCTCTAAAGGTCTCCATGTCACGCTCGCCACCACTGAAATTGCCCAACACCGCATGCTCAAATCCTTCACAACCACCTCCACTGGCGAGGGTGGCAGCAGCGCCACAGTCAGTTCTGTCTCTGATATCCAGCTTCGTTTTTTCTCTGACGGGTTTGACATAGATTACAACCGTGGAGCCAATTTGGACCTCTACATGGAAACCATTGGCAAAGTTGGACCCATTAATCTCTCAAAGCTCATCCAACAACATTACAATAATAATCAGAAGAAACTCTCTTGCATTATTAGCAATACCTTTGTTCCATGGGTGGCTGATGTTGCAGCGGAGCATAGAATCCCTTGTGCAATGCTTTGGATTCAGCCTTGTTCACTTTATGCTATTTATTATCGCTTTTTCAATAAACTAAATCCATTTCCTACCTCCGAAAACCCTGATTTAAGTGTCGAGTTACCAGGTTTACCAGTTTTAAACACACAAGATCTACCTTCATTTGTTCTTCCTTCAAATCCATTTGGCAGCTTGCCGAAATTGTTCTTCGAGCTGCTCTCAAACATGAAGAAATACAACTGGGTATTAGCCAATTCGTTCTCGGAGTTAGAGAAAGAAGCCATTGACTCCATGTCGGAGCTTTGTCCAATTCGACCTGTTGGTCCTCTCGTCCCTCCTTCACTACTTGACCAAGACGAAAAGCTTGATATTGGGATTCAGTTCTGGAAATCTGATGATACTTGCTTAGAATGGCTGAACAAACAAGCAGATTCTTCAGTCATTTACGTGTCGTTTGGTAGCATGACTGTCTTATCAACAACTGAAATGGAAGCCATAGCAGCAGCTCTAAAGAACAGTAAACGTCCATTTTTATGGGTTGTCAAGAAACCGGAATTCCCTACAGCTGACAAATCAGGAGAAATTCCTCAGGAGTTTTTGGAAGAAACTGAAAAACGAGGCCTTGTTGTGTCCTGGTGTCCACAAACCAAAGTGTTAGGTCACCCAGCCATTGCCTGTTTTATTACTCATTGTGGGTGGAATTCTATGCTGGAAACAATCTCTGCAGGCGTGCCAGTGATTGCGTACCCTCAATGGACCGATCAGCCAACAAATGCAAAGCTTGTCTCCGATGTTTTCAAGATTGGTTTAAGGCTTAGGCCGAATAATATTGATGGTGTTATCAACAGCGAAGAAGTGGAAAAATGTATTGCAGAAATCCTTAATGGGCCAAAGTCCGTAGAGTACAAGAAAAATGCAATGCAACTGAAGCTGGCAGCAAGGGAGGCAATGGCCGGTGGTGGCTCGTCTGACCAGAACATTCAGTCATTCGTCGATGAGATTACCGCAAATTAATCCTTATTCGTCAATGAGATTACCGGAAATGAATCCTTTCTCTGGGATATATATACGTTAATTGTTTAGGTAATATGTGCAACGTTTTGTAAAAATGCAGCTAACGAGGAGATAATAATTTCTACTTTTGTAACTTCTCCCAATAATCAATCCTTCGCGATTGGAATTGATAACATTCACGTTTTGTGTTTGTTCAACTGATGGGATAGGTCGAATACGGTTAGAAAAAAACGACTGCATTGTTGTCTTGTAATAATTATTCAATGGAATCTGTTGCCATCATAAAATGATATCTCGATTGTTGCTTGGAAAATTAAAAAAGTTGGTAGTGACATGACAACTTGAGCGTTGCACCAAAAAATAAAAGTGAATAGTGACAGGGTCCATCTATTCATGCGGTGCTTGTCGCAATCCCAACCACACGGTACAGGGTCCACACCTTCATTTTTTTATTTGCTATTAAAAATATTTTTTCCTTCAAAAATAATATAGAGGAATTTTTATTTTCCTTGATAAATTTAGGGAGTGTTTTGAACATTTTTCAAACACCTCATTAGTTGATGATAATATAAATATAAAAAACTATAACATTTCAACAAATTATTAATTATAATACTTATGTGTCAAGAGATTATGTAAATTTAGAAAATTACTTAGTGAAAAAAAGGATTCGAGTGCTCTTAAAAATGATATGTTAAAAAAAAAAACATGATTTAAGAATCAAAATCTCTAGTAAAGTAAATTTTTGAAGTTTTAAAGTCTTATAACATCTATAATCAATAAGATATTACTACAAAAGTTGACTAATTCAGAAATTAAGTTGCATACTTTTAACTTTAAATTACAATAGATGATATATTATATGATGAAATGATTAATAATTAATTTATTGTCTTAAATTTAATACACATAGAATCAGTAGTTTTTTTTTTTTTTTTTTAATGGACTCTCACAGCAAAAAGGATTGGCTAGCGATCACTTCCACCATTGTCAATACAATTTTTCTGAGATATGGAGATTTGAGGTTTATGAGTCTAGTATGTCATCAAACAACTCAACTATCCATAATGATAATTCATCTTTTACGATAAGTTATTAATATCATATATATTATGAGATGATATAATAATTAATATAATGTTGATAATTTATATATAATATTATTAGAGTATAAGTTTAAATAAAAAATTTAAAAATCTAACGTTATTATTATTATTTTTATATCCTTTATGATATCAAAACTAAGAGAATCCTATCAACTGGCTGTTGGCGCAGTGGTAGCGCCAGCAGCCAGCCCTGCCTCCCTTTGTAAGGGGGCAGGGTTCGACACCCCTGTATGTATAATATTAACTAATATAATAATCTATATACTACTAATAATAATATATATAATAGTATTTAGTCTCCCACCAATTGTGTGGGTAGCTCTCCCACCCTAGTGTGGGTCTTCCCTCCCACCTTCGTGTGGGTAGTGGTCTCCCAATTGGGAGTATTCTTCCGGATCGTGCCACTAATGTCCTATCTCGATTGATCCCGGATGTCTCCTAGGTTTGTCCTAGATGCAGTTCATGTATTCAAAAAAAAAAAAAAAAAACTAAGAGAATCCTCCTGTCAAACAAAACTAAATTCACTCGACTTTCTTTTCATGAAGAGTTGCTAGGTTTCCAGCTGTACACCTGAAGTCACATGTACTCCCAAAATCTTGTCTGATTGTAGATGTAACCCCTTGTCTTCATAGTCAAATACAATACAAAGTACAACTAGCTTTCTATTTCAGTTAACACAACGTGCATTTATTATAATTTAGGTTACCCAAAATTTCTAACAAGCTTCTTGCCTATATGAAAACAAATTTTGGATATGTCATTGTCAGCTCCAAAGCTTTAATTCCTTGATTTGATATAATATAACAAAAATAAAAACTTAACGAAGTAAGTTTTATTCTATGTATGTAATTAAAGTTTAATGTATGTTAATGATGAATAATGACTTCATGCATGATTTAACAGTTTGAATAAATTTATTTAATTATATGTAGGGAAAGAAGTTTCAAGTTTTGGATAATAAATTAACATTTTAAGTTTAAAATTAACAACACAACGATTTCTACATTTATTTATTTTAATTATTGTACTTTAATTTCGTTTATTGCATATACTTTTTAAGACATGACTCAAATGAACATGTCACATTAGCAAAACAAAACATGTGCCAGTCCATTCTGTACTAAACACATTATGGCCAGCCAACTTACACGGGGCTAGCCTAATTACAATCAGACATAACCTTCCAATTAATTGACATTGGCTTCCTTCCGTAAGTAAGGTCACGATTATTAAAACAAACGATCGACTTGGTCAAACACGTGAAAATTTTATTATACCCTTAAAATGAGTTTTAAAAGTGTTGATTAATTTTAACTTTAAATTTTGAAATAAATTATATAATAAATTTAACATTAAACAAAAAAAAATTAAATTAGATTAAATAATTAAAAAATAAAATTAATTAATAAATCTTTATTGTCTATCTTTCAGAAAAATGTTAGATATTAAATTAAAAAAGAAAATTAAAGAAAATTTGAATTATTAAAAAAAAATGGTGGAGATCTATTTTGTTTCTTCATTATTGCAACAGAGATGACAAAGAGAAACATCTCTAGATTGCTATTAGGGGTCGGCATTATAGTGTTCAGTTCGATTTCAAATGGAATCGAATCGAACCGAAAATTATTCGGTTCTCCATAAAGAGACTCAAACATGGTCCATTAAAAAGGCAAAACTGACCAGAACCGAATACCCTCGGTTCAGTTAGGTTCGAGTCAATTCTTTGGTTTTGGGGGCTCCATTGTTATTTGGGCCTTTATGGGTGCCCAAAAAAAAAAAAAAAAATCGAAGTGCAATAAAGAAAACATCTCTACAAACTTCACTAGATTCAATGCGTCTTGAACAAAAAAACCAAATTATTAAAAAAAAAACCCCAAATTCAAGTATTCAACAATCAACAACACTAAATTCTAAGTCTTCAACAATCAACAAACTTCATTAGTTTCTCATCACACCAGACTTCACCAATCATTCACTACACTGGTCTGCAACAATAAAAAATCAATAGAGGGGCGATGGTAGTGACTCACCAGTTACAACGATTTGAGAGAAATGAGAGGGGACGATGGCAATGTGAAAGAGAGAAAAGGTAGTGCATGAGCAATGTCGATGATGTGAGATCATGAGAGAGAGGAGAGGCAGCGGGGGGCGATAGCGACTGAAATGAGTTAATAGTTCTGTTCACGACGACGAGTACATTTGATGATGTGAAAATGGGTGAGAGATGGAGAAAATGGGTGGCTACTGTGCACGAAAATAGAGGTGTGATGTCGGTTTAGGGTTGGGATTTATATATGGCATTTGAGAAATGATGTATGTACCCCTTTATATAGTGTTTCATGAATCGGATCAGTTTTGGGCTTCAAACTCGACCCGATCTGTGAAACATTGTGTTTTCTAAGTAGAAAGTCCAAATACCTTGAAAATGAACATAAAAACCGATTCGAACACCACGGGTCAGGTCGAATCAAATCGAGTCATTCGGGTTGGTTTCATATTTTTATACCTACCCTTAATTGTCATCATAATAGAGATGAAGATCTCCATTGCTACGATTTTCGTTGCAACATTGAAGGTCTCTATCATTGTTATCTCTTTTGCAATGGAGATACAATAAAGATCTCCCTTGCATCTGGGTCTTCACGATTAATATTACAAATGGCAAGTGATACAGAAGAGTGATTGTAGTATTTATTTTTCCAGTTAATGAGATATAACTTTTAGATAGGGGAAAATAATTTTCAACCTGAATAATACTACATCCTCAAAATTTTTCCTAACTCTTTTGTCCAAATAATGTAACAAGATGATTTATAACAACTAGCAAGTACCTTTATTATAAAATAATGTATTGATGATGTGATAGTCATATATAAGTTTACCATATCATTTGAACAATAAATTTGAATAAAATTTTAAATAATATAACATTACTCTTTCAGCTTTATTCCAATCCATGCTTCCATGAAAAAGCAGAGATGCCATGGAATTCTTATCATATATCTGAACTGGAAACCATTTTCAGTAATAATTAGATAATCAGATGGGGTTATATTACGTTAAATTTTTTACTTCATCCATCCATCAACCATTGTATAAATCCAAAGGGGAATTTTCAGAACTAGCAACTTATCACCACACTCAATGGGCCATAGCTATTTAAAAGTTGCTATTTAGTAAATGCAATTTAATCTTCCATACTAAAACAAGTCTTTATGTTTCAATCCGTATGTGACGCTTTGTGTTTGAATGGAGCTACTATCTTGACAGGTTTCTATTATTAATCAATTAATCAAGTTTATGTGTTCATGCAAATTGGTTATTTCTTGCAGAAAACTCTGATGAAGCAGGAGACGTTTAATGGAATTATACGTTTGTTAAAGTTCATTTTTTATCATATGTAACATCACTTATATATGAAAGCTGGAACTTCAAAATGAAATGGATTTTGCAGTCCAGGGCAGCTTTAAGTTAATTTTTTTTTTTTTTTAAGTTTTTCTTTCAATGAGTTGTGGAACGGCAGGACACTAAAGACACAGCATGCACAACCCATGAGATATGAAAAGTTGAATCATGTGATTTGGCCATTTTCAAAATGAAACATATAATTTGATCATCCTCCTTTTGTTGTTAATTGATTAATCAGTCATTTTGTTTTTTAATTGAGTATTGATCTTTTGGACAATTAATAGAAAAGAACCAGACAACAACATAGGACAGGGCTGTCCCTGTCCAATCCTTTGGTTGCCTTAACAATGTCTATGTGTGCATTAGATATTATTCAGAGTCAGTATAAAAAATGGCATTTGTATTGGTTAGACATGTGACAGCTGTATTACGTTATTTTCAACAACAATGCGAAAGTTGTTAGACTAAAATCATAAAGCATACAATGGATGGATGGATATTGTATGCATTATCAATTTTGAAGTTACTCGTTTTTTTTCACTTTTGGATTGACTGAACATGAATGTATGGATATTGAAATCACTTTTGTTCTCTTAATTTTTTTGAAATCACTTTTTGATCAAATGCAGAGTGGTGCCCATCAGCTAGAGGTTGCTTGAAATGAACTTTGATGTTGCGGTTAGAACAGGACGACCTTTTGCTGGAGTGGGACCGGCGATTAGGGATCATGAAGAATTTGCAAGGGCTGCTATGGCGAAACCAGTTAGAGAGATCTTCACAACGGAAATTGGAGAGCTGATGGCGCTTAGTGAGGGCCTTTGTTTTGCTAAAAGTTTGAACCTACAAGTCAAAGATCTGGAAGTGGATGCTGTTAATGTTACGTTAAGGGTTAATTCTATTAGTTCAAATTTTTGTTAAGCATATATGCTTGCGGCTGATATTAAAGCCATTAGTAGGGAGGTTGGCGTCTCAAGTTGTCAGGCCATTTTCAATTGTATGTGTCCTGACTTTCTTTCTGTGTATTGGTAATTGTTCAGTTGCCGTCAAAAGAAAAAAAATCATCATTCTTTTTTTTGACTTATATGGTTACTAAATTTTAAAAACATATCAATTTGATCATTGTATCAATCAATCATTTGTCAAAATTAACATTTATATGAGTATTTTAATTATTGTTATACAAAATATCTTTAGTAAATGTCACTTGTCCTCATTGGTTAATAGTAAAAAAAAAAAGGGAAAAGATAAGAAAATAAAAGTGAAATTGAAAGTATTTTTTAAACAAATTGAGGCAGTAGCCTTGTCCATTGTGGAGGCTGCCATCTGTGGGAGGAGGAGGCCTTGCAAATTCTAAGGAAAACTGTTGTATCTAGTAGCAAACCATGGGGGAGGCAATAGCCTTCTCTTATCAGTGCGAAGTCAGAAAATCTAGTCAATGGGAGTTTAATTTAAACAATAATTTTTATTTATTGAAAAACATTAAAAGAATGTTAACTATAAAAACTTTAGTGAAGAAAACTAGCTGAAACTTTAATGTTCATTATTTGTTTACTAATTGTTACAATGTGGTTTTGTATGTTCAAAACAGTGTATTAAAATTCTAACTTTAAATCTGGAAGCTAGGAAAAAAAGTTAAATTAGGAAGGTTTTACCTTAACGCTAGAAACATGAACTAAATTTAGTTGTGAACTTAAACCAGAATTTAATTAAATTTAAACCAAATTTAATTAATTAGTTGATGATTTCCTGGGGGAGAGGGCTTGAGCCCTGATCTCTCTCTCTCTTGGAAACTTGAACTAAATTTAATTAACTTGGACTTAAACCATACTTTAATTGAAATTAACTGTTGTGTCGCAGTAATTTTGGAGACCATTCTGTTAGAAATAACTTTAATAAGTTAAAACCTATATCAAAATCTAAAAACTTATATTAAATCAATAAGAATTATTACAGAGAAAACATACATGAATCCATATTGTTAAAATTGAGTAGGATCGAGTTTTCCACAGTCAAATCTCATTAGGTTACTCTATAATTTTCTTCTTAAATGGGGGAGGAGAAAAGAGAGCAAAAAAAAAAAAAAAAAAAAAAAAAAACGTTGATTTGACTTGAGGACCATAACCCTAATTATGTTCTTTATATACTAACATAATTAGGTTCTCATTAACCCTAATTTAATTAGTATTAGGTTTCTACACATTAAAGTCCATACCCAATTGATATTTTTATAGCCAATTAATAGATCACTTATTTGGCCCTATTAAAATAGATAACCTAGAATATAATTGTTATTTAATATGTAAGCTCATATTAAGAAATATAAAAATCTCAACAATCTTCCACTTGGGCTACATATGTTTCTTGAAACAATTATATTATCTATAGTCTTAAGTGCGCACTGAAAAACTATCTGTCCTGAAATATTTCCTTAATTACAATCTAGTCCATCAACTATATTAGTGTGGGATAAAAACGACCTTTGTTACATATATTCGTAACTAGATCCATCAATGGTCACCATACCAATATATTCAATGACATAGATCAAGTATGAATGCATAACATGAAAATTACATGCAATGTGATATCAAACATACCTGTTTCCAACTGGTCCTACTTTAATCTTTAGTGAGATCAAACACAAATAACATTCAGAGTTTATAACTGAACCACATACTTTATTCTGTAGAAAATAAATATAAAATATGTTCGTAACAAAAAACATCAAAATACTAACTCCCACTAAACATGCACATCATCAACCAAAACAACACCCATATGAGCAGTGTGCTCATAAAAGACCTTGGGTGGTAATCCTTTAGTAAGCGGATCCGCAATCATGGAGTTTGTCCCAATATGTTCTATAGTCACCTGATGACTTTGAACTATTTCTTTAACAACAAGAAACTTAATGTCTATGTGTTTTGACTTCATAGAGCTTCTGTTGTTGTTGGAATATAGCACAGTCGAATTATTGTCACAATATATTTTTAATGGTTTTTCAATACAATCCACAACTCGTAACCCTGTGAAAAAATTTCGAAGTCATATCCCATGATTAGATGCCTCATAACAAGCTATGAATTCAGCTGTCATAGTAGAAGAAGCTATGAGTGTCTACTTAGCACTCTTCCAGAAAATAGCTCATCCAGCTAGCAGGTAAATATAGCCCGACGTAGATCTTTTACTATCTTGGCATCCAACAAAATCAGAATCAGAATACCCAACGATCTCTAAATTATCTGATCTTCGATACGTGAGCATGTGATCTTTTGTTCTCTGTAAATAACGCATAACTCGTTTAGCTGCTTTCCAATGATCCATCCCTGGATTATTTAAATATATGCCTAACATTCCTACTATGAACGCAATGCCCAGACGTGTGCATACTTGAGCATACATTAGACTTCCTATAGCTGACGCATAAGGAATCTTTTGTAATTTTTTTCATTCCAACTCATTTTTAGGGCACTGACTAAGACTGAACTTATCTCCTTTAGCTACAGGGGTGTCTCCTGGTGCACAATATTTCATGCCAAATCTATCAAGAACTCTTTCGATATAGCTCTTTTGTGATAATCCAAGGATACCTCGAGTTTGATCTTGATGTATCTTTATACCTAATACAAAAGAGGCGTCCCCAAGATCTTTCATCTCAAAATTATTTGTTAGAAATCTCTTGGTTTCGTGCAGTAAGCCTATATCATTTTTAGCAAGTAGTATGTCATCGACATATAACACCAGAAATATATATTTACTCGCACTGAACTTATGATATACACAATCTTCAACCTTATTTACCTCAAACTCATATGAGATAATGACTTGATGAAATTTGTGATACCATTGACGAGGAAGCCTGTTTGAGACCATAGATGAATTTCTTTAATTTGCAAACCATTTTCTTTGGATCACCTGGTACAAAGTTTTCTGGTTGCATCATATATATTGTTTCGTCAATGTCACCATTGAGAAACGCAATTTTTACATCCATCTGATGTAGCTCCAAATCAAAATGAGCCACAAGTGCTATTATAATCATGAAAGAGTCTTTTGTTGAAACCGGAGAGAAAGTCTCTTTGTAATCAATGTCTTCTTTCTGAGTGAAACCCTTAGCAACTAGATGAGTTTTATATCTCTCAACATTGTCTTTTGAATCTCTTTTGGTCTTAAATATCCATTTGCAACCAATGAGTTTTGTACCTTCAGGCAATTCGACGAGATCCCAAACGTCATTATTTTTCATGGAATTCATCTCATCATTTATAACATCGATCCACTTTTGAGAATTAGAACTTTGTTTGGCTTGATAGAAGTTGATTGGATCATTTTCCACCACTCCTATATCAACCACATGCTCTTGGAGAAAGACAACATAGTCATCTGGAATCGTATTTCTCCTTTCTCTAATGGATCGTCTCAATGGCACATCCTCTTGAGGTTGTTGAGTTTGCACTTCAGGTATAATTTCTTTATTTTGCATAAGGAGCTCTTCTACATTGTCTTGATATTCTGGATTTGCATTTTGAACAATGTTAGGAATAGAAGCTTGATCATTATTAATAACAATATCAGGAAAAGAAACAAATTCTT
The DNA here is from genome assembly GCA_019925255.1 of Litchi chinensis. Lineage (NCBI taxonomy): Eukaryota > Viridiplantae > Streptophyta > Magnoliopsida > Sapindales > Sapindaceae > Litchi > Litchi chinensis. The sequence continues at coordinate 28,134,456 of CM034465.1, read as the reverse complement.
CTTCAAAGACAATGTCTTTAATCTTATCTCCCCCTACAAACTCAACTTCCTCAAAAAATCTCGCATTTCCCGTCTCAAAAAATGTTCTAGTAGTTAGATCGTAAAGCTTGAAACTCCTGGACTGTTCAGAGTGTAACACCCTCCCCTCGATCCTTGGCATCCAGTACATCGATAACTGAGACGGAGGATGTTATGATATTTCTATTACGTATTTACGAAAATCCATCTACTAAATCAGTCAGAGTTTCATCTGTTTTATTGAAAAACCCAAAATTCTTAAAACCTGTATAATCAAAGAAACACTTCAATATATTTTCCACTTTCTCAACTTCTATACTCGGACACCCCGTCCATCTCAAAATCACTTCAACACACAATCTCAACCCCAAAGTAAACATTTTCTAATTATATTTTCAAAACAAAGTAAACACCAATACTTTAAAACATTACATCAACTAATTTTCTCATCTTTTTGAGAAAACATTTAGAAACCTAGAATTTACAAGGTTTTACACATATGCATTTAAATATACAAAATGTAAGTTCATAAACTTTTTTTAATGTAACAAAAATATACACATGTCAAATATGACTACCAAAAGGATTTTAATTTTGATGTGACTCTGGAAGCGCAATGAGATGATCTTCTTGTCGGACTCTCACTCTCAGCTCACATCAACTACCTACGCGTGGAAAATCCAACGCGCTAAGTAAAATAGCTCAGTTGGTATACACAAAATAATATCAATCACAAAATCCCACAAACATAACATATAAAATATATCAGTTCATAAAAATTTAACAAATCAATATAATATAATTTTTAAACAACCAATCAAAATTTTATAAAATGTATTTCAACCACATAGGTTCAACTCAAATTCATTATCGATTATTATTATATCATAAGAATCTTTTGTAAATACTGTCATGATACCATGGATCGGTACAGATTTCACATCTATCTCCGGCATCGGACACTCGATGCCTACCCGCCGGAGCAATTTCACATTTCACATTCTGGACCGGACACTCGGTGCCTCTCAAAGTCCGTTAATCATATCATATATAAACGTAACGGCGCAGTACTGCTAATAATATCATATTGACATGTCAAACACAATCCCACCTACCAATGTACAGGTTTACTCAGGCTCTCTATAATTTTATCAATAACGAAAATTATCATTTTCGATTGAGCTTTTATAAATCATATAACTATCAATTATTTTCATTTATATTCACGTTTTAAAATCTTTCGAAACTTCCCTCTTGACCTTTACCAAATGACTATTTTGCCATTTGTTTCACAATAAAAACGTTAGTACATAATTATATCAGTTTCACATTTTCATTTAGTTCCAAGAGGTGGTTTTTGAATTCTTCTCCTATAAACCATAATTCATGACACATATCACATCAATACCGTATAATTAATGCGTAAATGCGAGCAAAATGACAAAATTATCCCTAGACTTTTCTATGCCTTTAATTCAGTCAAGAAGTGAAATTTTTCAAAAATTGATTTCGTCTTCAAAAGTCATGTCACAAATCAATTTAATATCATTCGTTAAACACGTGAATAAGTTTAAAAAGACGAAAATACCTCTATACCCTTATTTAATTTAAATTCGGACATAAAGAGGATTTTATGCGAAAACGTTATTTCACTTGGTTTTAACCCATAAAATCTCTTCCATCATTATCCTACCAACACATACATATCATAAAAAACAACTTATCACATAAAAACCACATCATCGCAAAGTTTCGGAATAAAATATTAAATTTTAGCTATTAAAAAAAATTAAATTTCGAAAATAAATGTATACCAACCTTTTAGAGCTTACACTCAAGCTCCTAGCACTCCAAATAGAAGCTCAAAGCTTCTCCTTACCCTTGCTAGTCTCTCCATGTCCTAATTGATCACATAGGGTTTAAAATTTATACTTTAAAACCATGAAAAACAAAATAACTTAATTAAATGCAAAACCCACTAATTACCTATGCCTATGGATGCATTTATGTGCTTAAAAATCTATTTGAACACAAAAAAATAAAAAAACAGCACTTACCTCATTAAAATACTGTAGATTCGAAAATATAACTTGAATTTTAGGGGGTTTTTGCAAGAAATGAAATTATAGGTATGTAGGGGGCTTAAATGGAAGAAAATTTGAGTGATTTTTGGCTTGAAAAGAAAAAAAAATTTTGAGAGAAAAATTGCAGCAGTCTGGTCGGCGAGAGGAAGAAGAAGATCTGAAATTTTTTTCAGATTTTTCTGCCCTTTTATACTAATATATTTTCTAAAATTATACTTTGACCCCATAACTTTCTAAAATTATATTTTGACTAAAAAATCTTGACACATGTCCCTCTCCTATTGGACAACAATAACCACTCACCAATAATAAATTTTCATCATCAAATCTTTCCTAATAAAATTCTAATTAAATCCTTTTGCTAAAAAAAATTACTTTCAAACTAAATTATTAAAGAAACCATTAAATTTTCTAACAATTTACTATATTAATTCACTAATTATATTAATTATAAACAAACTAAAATTTTAATCTCACTTAATGCAATTATATTATAGAATTAATAATATTATTTATACGGAAGCAATTATCGGAATGTTACACAATACCCAACAAAGTAGCAGCTTACAGTTATTGAGTCCAGTTTTTTTTCATTTGGCCTATAAGGCCTTACCTCAACTGGACAACCCCAAATATGTAAATGCCTAATACTAGGCTTTTTACCCATCCATAGTTCATAAGGGGTTTTAGCTACCGCTTTGCTCGGAACTCTGTTAAGGATATATGCTGCAGTCTTTAGTATTTCTCCCCAGATGGATTCTGGTAAAGAAGAATGATTGATCATACTTCTTACCATATCCTTAAGCGTTCTATTTCGTCTTTTAGCAATACCATTCATGCTAGGTTTTCCTGGCATTGTGTATTGCGAAACGATACCACATTCCTTTAGGAATTTCGCAAAAGGTCCTGGACGTTATTCACCAGATCTGTCATATCTGTCATAGTATTCACCACTACGATCAGATTTGACGGTTTAATTTTCTTGCCAAGTTGATTTTCAACTTTAACTTTGAAAGCCTAAAAAACATCCAGGGATTGAGACTTCTCATGTATTAAATATAGGTACTCATACCTTGAATAGTCGTTTATGAACGTAATAAAATATTGTTGACCATTCCAAGAAACTGTAGGAAATGGCCGCAAATATCAGTATTAATTAGTTCTAAGACATCAGAACATCTATTGACACCTAATCTCTTAATGTTTGTCTGTTTCCCTTTAATACACTCAATACAGACTTCGAAATCTGTCAAATCAAGTGGATCAAGAATCCTGTTCGACATAAGCCTCTGAATTTTCTATTTAAAGATATGATCTAAACGCTTGTGCCATAATGTGACGGAATCCCTGTCAGTTAATTTTCATTTTGTACCTCGTGAATTTATATGCAAAGTTTCATTAATTGAGGCAATTGTATCCAATAAATATAAGTTATCATGCAAAGATAAAAACCAGTACCAATAAGATTCGAATATTGAAAAAGACTAAATTTATTATTTCCAAATGAACAAAAATAACCAAATTTGTCCAAAACAGAAATTGAAACCAAATTCCGTCTAAAAGATGGTACTACATAAGTCTTTTCTGAATTAAAAAAATGATCAGTCTTTAATAATAACCTAAAAGTTCTTATAGCCTCTACTACAACTGTTTTGTCGTTGCCCACATAGATGAATCTTTCAGCATCACTTGACTATTGGCTCCACAGGCAACCCTGCATAGATACACTTATGTATGTAGTAGCACCAGAATCTATCCACCAAGTGTGTTTAGGTACATAAGCTAAATTAACTTCAGAACAAATTAAATTGAAAAACATATCTTTTTTGACACGTCAGTTGGCGTATTTAGGACATTCTTTCTTCATGTGTCCAGCTTTCTTGCAAAAGTAACAGGTAAACTCCCCATCCTGTTTCTTTTGCACCTTATGCTGTGATGTCCTAGCTGCAACTTCTTTTCCTTTTTTCCTTTTCTTGTCCTTAGAGATGACTGCTAAGTTAGCACTTTCAAAACATTCTCGCTTTAATCTTTCCTCTTCTTACACACAGTGAGATATGAGCTCATTAAGAGTCCATTTATCATTTTGAGTGTTGTAACTCACTTTAAACTGAGTGTATTATGCAGGAAGAGAAATCAAAACTAAGTACACCAACAAGTCCTCAGACAGTTATAACTTTAGTGCCTTTAGTTTGGAGGCAATATGAGACATCTCTATAATGTACTCCCTTATATTCCTTTTCCTTTATAATTCATTGAAACAAGGTTAGTCAAAAGGGTACTTGTTTCAACCTTTTCATTTTTCGCAAAACGCTGTTTTATTTCTTTAAGGAACTTCTTAGCATTTTTCTCTTCGGACATAGAGCCCTAAAAGTTTCCGGAATGGAACGTTTCATGATCATAAGACACATGCGATTAGAACGGTCTCACTTCTCCATGCTCGCTTTTTCATCAGCAGTACTATTCTCATTAAGAGATGCAGACCATTCTTCCCGAAGTGCAAGGTCAAGATCCATGCAACTGAGAACAATCATAACGTTCTCTTTCCAATTTTTGAAATTTGTGCCATTAAGCACAAGAATTGAATTGATATTAGCAGTTATTGTTGAAGCAGAAGTAGAAGTAGTAACTGAATCGAGAACAAAACCAAATACAAGCTCACAATTAATAATCATATCATAATATAAGAATTCTCAATTAATAAATTTATACATGACATGATCAAACGATTCTCATAATGGTGGGCCCTAAAACAAGATACCTAGCACAACATTGACATTTAGTCTTTGGACAGAAATATCAATTGTAAGTGGTACTCTCCGTGTAGTAATCAAATATTGACAATTAATCCCGTTAAGTAGTAAGCCTTTCTTTGGACCGACTTATTACTCACATGGAAAACCTAATAATCGTCACATATTTATTACCACAAGTATGTCCATTATTTGGTCAAATAACAACTTTCCTTTGGGTTGGTCATTATTTATATAAATAATAAACATACACATCTTAATATTCCAAAATAAACAAATTTAATTATAGATGTTATTTTGGTAACGTATAATTTAAATTCAATTTATTTTGAAATATCAGACAATTTTTTTTTTTTTAATTTTATATCTGAATCAAAACAATATAATATATTGTTGCAATAAATTTCAATAATTTATTTTGGCAAACATATATTCATAAAGGTTTATTTCCGAACCAAAGCAAAAAAACTGTCATCAATTTGATTATCTTGCTTGCATTGTTGATTTTGTATATACATTGGCACTGACATATATAACCCACATCATCAAATTCCAATGTACAAGCTAACATTTAACAACTAATATAAGAGTTATGCAAGTATAAGTGCATGACTCAATGACCACCAAAAAATAAATTTCCGAATATAAAATTGAGAGGGGCCACAAATCACTAGGTTGATGAATAACAAAAAAATAATAATAATGATAGTGACCCTTTTCTTTTATTACTCAAAACTAAGAGCATCCAAAGTAAACATCATCAGAATCCTTTTCTATTGCAACCTTGTCACGATATATATTATCCAAAGCATCAACACATGCACATAGATAAACAAGCTCGCCAAAATTCACTGAGAGCAAGAAAATTCAATATATTTTTCTAAATTGCATCAATTACAACAACAATAACCAAACCAATTAATTTTCTCAATGATTCAACATGAGTTTGCTCTGATACCACTTGCTAGAAACAATTTTAATAGGTTAAAACCTATATCAAAATCTAGAAACTCATATTAAATCAATAAGAATTATTATAGAGAAAACATACATGAATCCACATTGTTAAACTTGAGTAGGATCGAGTTTTCCACAGTCAAATCTCCTTAGGTTACTCTATAATTTTCATCTTAAATGGGGGAGAAGAAAATAGAGCAAAAAAAAAAAAAAAAAACATTGATTTGACTTAGGGACCATAACCCTAATTATGTTCTTTATATACTAACCTAATTAGGTTCTCATTAACCCTAATTTAATTAGTATTAGATTTCTACACATTAAAACTCATACCGAATGGATATTTTTAGAGCTTAATTAATAGATCACTTATTTGGTCTTATTAAAATAGATAACCCATAATATAATTGTTATTTAATATGTAAGCCCATATTAAGAAATATAAAAATCCCAACACATTCAAGATATATATATTTATATGATATTTCGAAAAACAATAGAGTAAGATAAAATTGTTTCTAGTTTGGTGTGTTGCCGCACTGGTGACAATCCACCTTCTTGTTTGTCATGTAAGGTCATAGTTTGACTCACGGGGCCACAATAAGTGACAATTTTCTCATCTCTTTTGTGAGCAGTCGTAGACTCAGAAAATTTGTTTGGGGGCACATAAATAAAGTAATAAAAATATTAAAAAATAAGAACATACTAAATATATAATATTTTATATAAAACAATATTTGATAACACTATATAGTTTAAATGAAATGAAACATATATAATATTTAGGCAAAACAAATAATTTTATACGTAAAAATCCAAATGAATTCATTAAAATAAATAAAAATGAAAAAAAAAGTCAAGTTATAATTTTTCTCGATAAGTCTTCATATCTTGAAATATAAAATTTTCCTCGATGAGCCTTCATATCTTGAAATATAAAATTGAATTATAACAATACATAAATAATTTTAATACAATAATTTAAAGTTTAAGATTTTAGGGTTTATTGATGAGATACTATTAAATTCAAATTATCAAAAAATAAAAAATAAAAAAAAAATCATTTTAGTAGGCTAATCGAGTAAGTGATAAGATATCAAAGTGAAGATAAAAATATGTCAAATAATAGAGTTAAATATATATATATATATATATAATAAACAATTGAAAAAAGAAAACAAGAAATTGAGATCCGGATAAAACAAGAAAAGCACTTTAGCAAGTCAAATATATAAGTAGTGTTTCACCTTAAAAAAAAATGTTAGCAGTATTTTTGAAAAATAATATTATAATGATAATAATTAATAGAATTTACACCTTTTAATAATTGTCAATACTACTCACCTTGTAAGTTATACTGCATGTCTGCTATTCACATGTTGCAGTCACCTTGCACACCTGCTATTTGTAGACTGACATTTTTTTTTTTTTTTTTAAAGTAGACAATTAAGTAGACTTATAGGTTTTTTTTTTCTCAAATTTCAGGGAAAAACCTGCAACACCCTCCACCCGATTCCCATTCGGATGGAAACCCGAGACGAAGGATGCTACCTAAATCGGTTTATTCGTTATTATTTTACGTATATGCACTAAATTTTTTTTTTCTCGAAAATCCGGCAGAGTTTCCTCTGTTTTTCTGAAAAATCCAAAATTATAAAAACCTGTAAATTTCAAAAGCAAACACTTCTAAAATACATTCATTCTCTCAACTTCTATTTCGGACCCTCCGTCCGACTTCAAAATCACTTCACCACACAAACATTTATAACCACAATATTTAATAAAAATCAAATCCATCAAAATTAAATACAAATCAAATGGTAAATAAGAATTTTCTTTACAAAATTATTTTATAAATCACAAACCTTTCTCCACCATTAATATACATCCTTATTTATAAAATCTTATAAATCCATATACATGTACATGCATTTCTATATATTTTAACATCACTATACAATACTAAAAATAAAACTACCAAATATGGATAGATGTGACTAGCAGAAAATGCGACAGCTGTCTTCTCGTCTATCTCTATCTACAGCGCCCAAAATTTCAACCTACGCGCGGAAAATCCAACGCGCTAAGTATTTCTACTTAGTAGGTGTACACTAAATTTAAATTTTATCAATTTTAAAGATACAAGATTTTAAAATAAGATTTCACAGTTGTCAAATATTCATAATAAATCATAAAGAGGTCAATTTACTAGTAAATGCATATATATGAAATGCCTAAAAGTCATTTTCCAAATATGACCCTACAAAACCAGATTTCATCATTTTCACATTTTCGTTAGGAAACAAAATAAAAATTAAATTTCATTTCGTAGAAAATTATTGTGTTGTCAAATAAAATTCCCCAAATCTCAAATTTTTATTATTTCATCAAAATTATGTTATCGTAACACAAAATTTCATAATTTTCAAGTTTTTATCAAAATTCTTAAATAACTCCATTTATTAATAATTGCATGTATAAAACACATGAAATTGTTTTCAAGCATATTAAAAATCAAACTTCTCAAATGCTCAAACTTTTATTAAAATTCACAATTACGTCAATTTATCAAGAATTGCACATATAAAACAAACATTTTAAATTCCTCATTTCACAAAATATCATAGGGTAACACCACCTTTTTATATTTTTCTCAAAATACTAAAATAATACGTAAGAAAATCACTTTATTAATAAAAACACATATACATAAAAGAAATTCTCAAACATATCAACACAATTTCTTCCAATTTCTATAACAACCCTCAACGAAAGCACATACTAATAATTACGTATATAAAACCCATAACAATCGTTTTTCAATATAGTCACACGATTTTCATGTAATATTTTATTTTATTTTATTTTATTCTCAGATACAAGTGGTGTTGACGTTCGGAAACGGTCAACCCAGAGATTCTGGGGCCCAGACTGCGAACAAGGTAATTAAGGAACAGTTACGGCATTGGGTATGCGATAAATGAGGTTTAAATGAAGTTCTAAGGTTGGTGGAACTCAATTAAGGCGAGGGAATGTTGGTTGTGGCAGTTGAGTAGATGCAATCAGATGAGTAATGAAGATAGGAGGAAGAAAGATGCAACACACAAAGAGTTTTACGTGGTTCGGCGGTTGCGCCTACATCCACGGCCACTCTGAGGTCAAAATCCGGCAGAGTGACAGTTCTCTAATATTTCCAACTTGTCCTACAGTAAAGGTCTCCCCTGTTTTTATATGGAGGGGAGAGATACCAAGAAAGCAATAAAAATATATCAAAACAAAGTATAGGTGATGGTTATTTCAGCTAATCCTGACACAGCCATGCTGTCTTAAATGTGAAACCATCATTCCTTCCTGCATGCCCACGTCTGCATTTAATGCTCTTGGAGAAGTCCTCTCTTCATTAAATGCAGAGCCGTCGCATTAAATGTGTCTTGGTAATGGTGTAAACAGTCTCTAGTGGGAAATCATGGGAGTAGGTGACTTTGTCGACTTGCTACACACAACATCTCCTGAGTAAGCTCTCTGGTCAGACAGGTAATGCACACTGAAGGGGCGCCGACGTGGCCAGGAGAAGAGGTTAGGAGGTCTGGAGGTTCCTGCGAGCTCGCGACCTGGACGACCTCGCGAGCTCGACGAGCTGACGACGCGGGTAGGAGGCACGTGTGGGAGATCTGGGAGCTGTTGCGGGCTTGCGACCTGAACGGCCTCACGAGCTGGGTCTGCAACCGCTGGTCCCAATCTTGGGCCTTCTGGGCCCTTGCTCCTGTTCAAATTCATGAGGCTTGTACTGGCCCATTTAGGAAGAGCGAGAAAATGAGCATAACAAGTGGTAAATCATTATTTTACAATTTTCGAACTTTTATAGATAAATTTACAAAAAATTCAAATTTCCATTCACTGCACGCATAAACACACTTATTTTCATTTTCAAACATGTCAGCACGATTTTTCTTTAATAGTATTCAGCGCCCCTTGTAAACACTGACACGATACCATGGACTGGAAATCGGGTTTCACGTTTCCCCCAGCATCGGACACTCGGTGACTACCCGCCGGGGCACGTTTCATATAATACACAAATTCTGGGACCGGACACTCGGTGCCTCGCAAGGTCCATGAATTTTGTATCAACATATATAAGCAAATCGGTGCAGTACTGCTAATATCACCCTATTGACATGCCAACTACCAATCCCACCTACCAATATTCAGGTTTACTCGGGCCCTTATAATTTCATTTATTATCAACAATTTTCATATTTTTAACAACTTCATTTCTAAATAAAAATTTCATTAGAAAAACCACGAAATAGATTTCAGTCACACTTCTTCCATTTAATCAAAATATCAATTTAAGCGTTAGAAAACATCATCTTACATTCCATAATCTCATCAAAATTTTTATCAAAACTTTCATGTCCTTTTCCCGATATACATTCGGTTAAGGCACTAACTCATCAATTTCTTTCCGATTCTTTTTCGTCTCAATTCGAAAGTTATTAAAAATCACAATCCAATACTATTTGATAATAAATTCTCAAAATAATTTCATAAATCCTTTAAATTCCACATTCGGTCAATACTTTTTCTTTAACAAAATTTTCCAAAATTTTCATTATTCAATGTCACAAAATTCATCATAATATCACTTGCACATAAAAATGCCACAAAATCATTCATGCTAAAATTCACACATAGTCACGAAATTGATTTAATTAAAAATTGAACAAAAACATATATTTTTTTTTCCAAACTTTTCAAAATTTAATTATCAAATACTAAAAAAATTCATTCGTAACATAATTCACACATATTCATGGAATCTATTTAATTAAAACATAATAAAATCATACACTAAATTAAACAAAACCTCTACTAATAAAAATGAGTTTTTAAAGTAAGTGTACACCAACCTTTTGGACGTTTTCTATAGTTTATTCACTCACATAACTCCTTTGATTTTCTTATCATCCTAGATCCACCCTAAAATCACACAAAATTTAATTTATAACTTACAGAAAAATAAACTAATTTTCTAAAATTCAAATCCTACTAAAATAAATTTACCTATTTGGATAATCAGACACCCAAAATTATTTTTCTTTTGTTTCTCCTTCCCTCTCTTCTCCTTATTTTTCTTCTCGGCTGCTCCTCTTTTGTTTTTTTTTTTTCTCTCTTGCTGTCCGCCGATTCTGCTCTCTGATTTCTTCTCTTTCAATTCACAACTTTAACTATATATATATATATATATATATATATATATAACAATCAGCCACCGCCTCATGCATTTACTTCTCTTATTTTATTTTATTTTATTTTATTATTATTTCTTCTCACACGGCAACCATACTTTTCTATATATATACATATTTTCTTTTATTTCAATGGGGCCCATCTCCTTTAATATATATATATATATATATATTTTTTTTTCCAACACAATCCACTAACAATTTGTATATATATTCTTTCAATGGATCCCACCACTAATTTATATATATTGTTATTATATTAATTATTATTATTATTATTATTATTATTATTATATTATTATTAATATAAAAAAAAATCACGTCAGATTCATAATAACATATGTAAATTTTCATTTTGTCCCCTATGACATTTTTCCTTCTAGTCCAATCTTCTTAATTTCTTTTAAAAATATCATCCAATAGGATATTTATCCACAAACTTTTGTACTTATAAAATTAAAACTGAACCAAATTAATAACAACAAATTATATTTCAATTAATTTCTTGGATCCAATTAAATTGGGGTGTTATAAAAATACCCTTGTAGATGCTCTTTATAATTAAATATAATCATTATTTTATTATTATTATTTTCTTTTCCAGTTCAATCACCTACAAGTCACAATTTAAACCTCAAAATCTATCACACAACTTTTTAAATTCATACTCAATTTATAATTTCCTAATGCCACGTCACATTTTCCATAGTTACTTGTTCTATATATCTATCTTTTCTTGTCTCTTTTAATTTGACTTTTCTGGGACACCCAGATTCAATTTTTCTGAGACTTTTTCGAAATTCTTTCAAAATTCACTGAGGCCTATATTCGGATTGCGTACATACTTCTAGTAACCTCGGTGACTCTTAAAAGTCATTCCATACCCCTTTTTGGCTCTCTGTAAATTCACTAAATTGTCTCAAACGATTCTGGATTGATTCTATTTTCATCCGAATCTCCTTCAAAAGTGACGTTTGAGTTTCTAAAATACTTCTATAACATTTTAACAGTTATTCCGACACTTCTCTAAATTTTCGAATTTTACGAAAATCTTTCCGGATTTCCGATCGGATCTAAAAACCGTTCCATTTTACCTCAAACGAACTTATTTTTGATCCGTTTCAGTTTCCTTAGTGTTCATTACTTATTCTAGAGCTTTTGACTTCAAGGTCCACTTTTTGAAAAATTCACTATTCACACGGATACTATTTCGTCCGAAAATACTATTCATCCAAAAATCACTATTCATCCCGAAAATACTATTCATCTCAATACATTTTCATTTCTCTTAAATAGAGAAAATTCGGGATGTTACAAAACCCCCTCACCAACCCCCCCTCCCCCTAATTGTAGATTCGTCTCTGTTTGTGGGGCTGCTCCTCACTCTTTTAGGAGCCCTAACTTCAAACTAGCTCTGCTTTATCTTCTAGGAGCACTAGCTCCAGACTATTCTTTAAAATCTTGATCAAGAAAGTCTAATTTTATTATATATATTTGTAATGTGTACGTGTAATATGTCAGAAAAAATATAAAATAAAACTGTTCCCATCTAACTCCATTTTAAGAAAATACTTGTTACGCGATAATTAGGGGTGGGCATAAAAACATGAATCCATTCTGAACGATTCAATCTGATCCGATCCGTGGATGTTCTGTCTGGATCACATGTTCAAAGGTAAGGTATTCGAATCCTTACTTATGAAAACATCATGTTTCATGAATCGGATTGGATCGAAGTATCCAAAACTGATCCGATCCGTGAACAGAGGTACATACGTAATTTTGCATGTCCCTATATAAACCTCATTAACCCTAACATCTCATTGACTCATTCCTCAGCAGCTCAACAACCCTATTTCTTCTCCATTGCATAGCAGCCGAGCAGTTTACTCTAATCTCTTACCTCTCAGTTCGTCATCGCCATCAACTCTGCTTGTCGCCATTATCATAAGCTTCGCTTGTCTCCACTTATCGCCGCATAGCCATCGAACAGTCTACTTTCATTTCTTACCTTTCAGCTCATCGTTGTCGTCACTTGTCATCGTTATCAGGAGCTCTGTTTTTCACTATGGTGCTCTCACTTTGGTTTCCCTTACAGTGAGTTACGGTCTACCAAGTCTACTATCATCTCTCACCTCTCAGCTCATCATCGTCGTGAGCCCTGTTCATTGCCGTCATTATGAGTTATGATCTACCAAGTTTACTATCATCTCTCACCTCATGTGGACTGTTTTGTTTATTTTGTGGATGTGGACTGTTGGGGTTTAATTTGGAGTTTAACTTTTTTTTGGATGTGGACTGTTGACTTGAAATTTATATGGACTATTGACTTGTTTGTTTTGTTTATTTTGTGGATGTGAGCTTTCAAGCCATGTTGATTTTTTCCCTTTAAATTAAAAAATGAAAGCATATTGAAATTGAAAGTAGGTGTTCAAACATGGAAACCGATTCGATCTGATCCGCACACTAATTATTCAGATCGGATTGGTTTATTCTCCTTAATGGATCATATTAAGATCTAAAAATGGTGATTCGTAAATTTAACATATTCGGATCAGATCTAGTTGAAATCAATTCAAATATGGTATTGCCCATCCTTAGTGATAATACCTTCTCTTTTACTTAAGCGATCTGTAGTCCCTAATAAATTATTCTCCTCTTATACACTTGCCTCCATATCGCGCGTTAACACTAGCAAAGGAGAGCTAAGGACAAAAACGTTTGATAGGGAATTGAATGAAAGCTGTGTCAGACTCAGACAAAACGTTCCCGTCACTTGATGCGTGTCCTGCTGGCCTTTCAATTTGCTTATCTTACTTGACTTTGCCACTGTGTTACCAAACTTTCAAGCTTATTAATAGAAAGGAAAAAACCATCTAAGTGTCATAAAATCTCTCATGGTATACATATATCTGCACTAATCCCATCCATGCTACACAAACATTCATTTCTCTTCTCGTCTCGTCATCATAAGCTCAATCAATGGGATCCAACTCTCTTGTTCACGTATTTCTAGTTTCCTTTCCAGGCCAAGGACATATCAACCCTCTTCTCAGTCTTGGCAAGCGGCTTGCTTCAATGGGTTTGCTTGTCACCTTCACTACTCCCGAAAGCATTGGCAAAGAGATGAGAAAAGCCAGCAACATCACTGACGAGCCCGTTCCTGTCGGTGATGGCTATGTCCGGTTCGAATTCTTCGATGATGGATGGGATGAGAACGAGCCAAGACGCCACGACCTTGATCAGTACTTGTCCCAGCTTGAACTTGTAGGCAAAGAAATGATTCCTCGTATGATCAGGAAACACGCCGAACAAAACCGTCCTGTGTCTTGCTTGATCAACAATCCCTTCATTCCTTGGGTTTCGGATGTTGCAGAGAGTCTAGGCCTCCCTTCTGCAATGCTTTGGGTCCAATCCTGTGCCTGTTTCACCGCTTATTATTATTACTATCACGGTTTGCTGCCATTTCCTAGTGAAAAAGACCCTGAAATCGACGTCCAACTACCATGTATGCCTCTTCTCAAGTACGACGAAGTACCTAGCTTTTTGTATCCAACCACTCCTTACCCTTTCTTGAGAAGGGCTATCCTTAGGCAGTACAGCAAACTTGACAAGCTTTTCTGCATATTGATAGAGACTTTCCATGAGCTCGAGCCCGAGATCCTCGAATACATGTCCAAGATTTGTCCAATCAAACCTGTTGGCCCCCTGTTCAAGAACCCTAAAGCAGCTAACTCTACTACTGTTCGAGGAGACTTCATTAAGGCCGACGATTGCATTGCTTGGCTCGACTGCAAACCACCCTCTTCCGTCGTGTATATCTCTTTCGGAAGTGTTGTGTATTTGAAGCAACAACAAGTTGACGAAATCGCTTATGGGCTGTTGAATTCCGGAGTTTCGTTCTTGTGGGTCGTGAGGCCTCCACCCAAATATTCTGGCCTTGAACCTCTTGTTCTTCCAGATGGTTTCCTGGAGAAAGTTGGCGATAGAGGCAAGGTGGTGCAATGGAGTCCACAGGAGAAAGTGTTGGCTCACTCCAGTGTCGCTTGTTTTGTGACTCACTGTGGTTGGAACTCGACAATGGAGTCTCTAACGTCCGGCATGCCAGTTGTCGCCTGCCCGCAATGGGGTGATCAAGTCACGGACGCTGTTTACTTGGTTGATGTGTTCAAAACAGGTATTAGAATGTGCCGTGGAGAAGCGGAGGACAGGATAATTCCTCGCGAGGAGGTGGAGAAGTGCTTGCTCGAGGCCATTACTGGGCCAAAGGCGGCGGAGATAAAGAAGAACGCGTTAAAATGGAAGGAGGCGGCGGAGGAAGCGGTGGAGGAGGGTGGCTCCTCTTATAGGAACTTACAAGCTTTTGTAGACGAGGTAAAAAAGAGAAGTGCGGAGGTCACTTGCAAGTCAAAACACATCGACTCACTTGCCGATGTGGACAAGAAGTCAATAACCAATGAAATTGCAGACCGGTTGAGAAGCAAGCCAATGGGAAGGTAGAATTGGTAGAGGTTTGAGAATGGTGGATACGTGGCGAGTAATTATTTGGCAATAGGGCTGTCGGTCAAGCAATAAACTGGTGCGCCCTTTCAAAGGGTTAGTGCTCTTTGTTAAGTTGTTATATAACAATTTGGGTCCAGTTGTTGGATTAATATACTTTGCCTTTATGTTAAATGTTACTCAGGTTGTATTGGAACTAGTTGTTTCATAAGTTAAGTTTTTTTTTCTTTTTTTTTTAAAATTATTATTATGAGTATTTTTTTTTCTGAATTCTATTTTGAATTTATGAACTAAAATTTTGTACTTGAAAAAGAAATGATTTAAGCAATTTTTTTTTTTTTGAAGCAATGATTTAAGCAAACAAAACATTATGCATCTTAAAAATCTAAAGCTGTGGAAAAACAAAATGGTGGAGCCCATTTCCATCGTGGGCGGCTGAACTCCACCTGCTGCTTTCTTGCTCGTAATTAGTAGTTAGATTAACGTGCTTTGATTTTTTTTTTTTGATAACCGGTCCAGCTGTTGCACTATCGCGATCAACATGAATGAAATATCAGTGACACAACCTGAAAGAACTCTCGTAGGAGAGGAATCAGCTCACACAGAAATGAAAAAGTTTTCCATATAAATTGGTGAGAAATATTATTTCTAGATATATAACCCACGCCACACAAGATATAGGGGTTGCGGGTTGGCTAACAATGCCAACAGTCAACTAAAATATGCTTTGATTTGAATAATTGAAATTCACAAATCCATAATTGTTACACCAATGCAACAATTGGACCATAGAGTATTTTTAAATTGATTTGAATAATTGAAATTCACAAGTCTATAATTGTTACACCAATGCAACAATTGGACCATAGAGTATTTTTAAATTAATCTGTAAAGTTTCTGTTAATACTATTAGATTACAAGATTAACCTATCTTAATACCCTCGCATTCTAAGAAAGGTGGGGCTTACTTATCACATTGGAGTAAAAACGACATTAATTTTAAGATTCAAATTTGTCATTTTGCTTGTGACTTTCCTACATGATATATCCCCCATATAAAGTCAATTTCAACCTTCATCACTAATTAAAGAGAAAATTAAAGAAATAACTCTTTTTTGAGGTTAAAGTTGAAAAGTAATATTTTTTTGAGATTTTTTATTTTTATCAAGTATATTTTTATTTAAAAATAGTTATTCTTACAACATATTGAAAAAAAGGTTAGTAATCAATTTGGACCTAAAAAAATGATCATTTATTAAAAAATCCTCAATTAAATTACAAGAACCCTAAAAAAAAATCATAATATGTAATGTCAATTTTACCAGTTATAATCAAAATAAAACAACTTATCAATTAAAGTTTCAAAAAAAAAAAGTTATCAATTACAAAATCGATTCTAATATCATTAAAAAAAAAAAAAAAAATCATATTGGAGAGCATGCCCGCACACTCCTTCGTGGAGTGATATGTCACGTCGCATGAGTCACGCTGCCTTGGGGAGCAATGAGTCATGCTTAACATAAAGGAATGTTTGTCACGGTGAGGAGCATAGCAAATGCTTTCCGTCGACCTCCATTAATGGAGGTTGAGATTCCTCAATGGATGAGCATGCTTCTTCAGAGAGGTGTTATATAATATGATGTTGGAGACGTCCAATGGAGGTCGTTGGAGACCGTCATATGCTCCTCACTGAAGGACTGCTCCTCCGATGAAAAGTGGTCCACCCCTATGGACTTAGCTATTGTGGAATTAATCTTTTTATGCATTTTTTTTTGGTTATTAAAACTAAAAGGGCAAAAACAAAAATTATTGGAGCATCATCATTGACCAACCTCCCCCCCTCTTTTTTTTTCTCCTACCTCTTCTGGACATCGTGTTTGAGCCACTTTTGCTCTTACCCCTAAATATGAAGTTTTCTTTACCTTTATTAGGAATTTTTATTAGTAAATGGCTCTTAAATATTTTGTTATATACTGAGGCTACGTTTGATACGCAGAATTAAAATGAAATGAATTAGATTGAATTTAAATGGAATAAAATTAATTGAATTAGATTACAAAATTATTATTACATGACAGAATTTGAAATTAGATTAAAATTATACTATATTACATTTGATATAAATTAGGATTAGATTGAAATAAAATTAATGTAAATATTTTATAATATACTTAAAATTAATCCAACATCATCAACAACCCATTTCATCATCAAATTGAAACAAATAGATAACTTAAATGATCATTTTATCATATTTTATAATAAGATTAACATCATCAACCACCCATTTCATCAACATCATCATCTCCCACAATAACATCATCAACAACATCCATCACCATCATCAAAACATGAACTTGAAAAAAAAAATAAGAATAAGAATAAGAATAGGACGACAAGGACCCAAAGCCACTCCAAACTCAAAAAGTAAAAATAAAAAATAAAAAAATAATAAAAAAAAAAAAAGAATTGAGGGAGATGATGAAAGGGAGACAATGAGAGAAAGAGAGAGATGAAAGAGTGAGAAAGAGATGGATGAGAAATGAAATTTCAACCCACCGAATCCCACCATTTAAGTTGGGAATGAGCATTCCCATAAGAGTCGACGTTTATAGTACATTTACTTCAATAGAATGAATCAAAATGAGAATTATAATAATCTGGAATCAGAATGATATATTAGAATAAGAATAAGTTGTTTATTTCAATTGTAGGAGTCAAAATCGGAATCAACAGTATTCTTATTGAGTTGTTTACTTTGCTTTAGAATCATAATTGATTAATTATAAGTTACAAAAATACTCTTGATTAAAATTATAAATTAATTACAATATATAAAATAATATTTAAGATGTAGTACCATAATTTTATCATGTAACACGTCACAATAGGTTAAAAAAAATATATTAATAATATTATTGTAAGCATATTATGTATTTATTTTTAAAAAATATATTATGTATCTATATTGTATACAAGTCGTGATTTATTTTTGATATAAAATGTTACCTAAATTTACTTTGCTTTTGTAAATGTAGTAGCCTAGCAACCATAGTAGTGGTAGTAACAACTATCATCAATATATAACATTCTTCAATTCATCACAAAATTTGAGTGCTAATTACAGATTATTGGAATAAAATATAACACTTTGCACTAACACTTTTTTTTTTTTTTTAAAGAAAGCTTTTGGCACATGTAAATATTCATATTTATGAATACAAAAACAACCAAGTACAATAAATTAATTCAATAGCAAAGACATATTTATCAATATATATATATATTTAAAAAAGAATGGTACAAGAGACTTTTGACATTGAATTTGGAAATGAAAATGAGATTCCCAAGTAGAGTGAGGAGAATAAAATTTCCATTCGACAATCTCAAACTAATATGAGACTTACATTTTCATTTCCATTACTGAATGAATTTTAAACAAATAAATATCATCAATCAATCTCATTCTCCATTTTCATTCTCTAATTCATGAAATAAACACACCATTAGAGAGTTTGGGATTAAGAATGGAATCTTTCTCATTGCTCTTCAGGCGCAGAATTTGAGAATTTAAGATATATTGAAACACAAACTCACCTCAAATTTGGTATTCCTCTGACATTCCGAACGTAGCTTGAAGGAAACATTCAACCAATGCATTATTTTCTATTAAATCTTTGGGCAAAATAACAGAAAAATCTCCTTAGGTTTTTCAGTATTATACAAATATGTGATATATAAACCTTTCTACACTAACATTACTTGATGCGATATAACTATTGTAGTAACATCTCCTATAATCAGTTGGCTAAATGTTGATCAACTTTCACACTTTCGATCATTTTATGATATATTAAATATATAAAAAGTTTATAATGAAATCAAATTTTACCACTTCAATTTTAAAATAGTAAGCTAAAGGTAGTCTGGTCCGTTTGAGCAAACATGAAAAAAAAAAAAAAAAAAAAAAAAAATATTAAAGTATCAACATTATATTTAAATAATAGATTAAAAGTAAAAGATAATTGGAAAAAAAAAATTAATGATCATGAATGAGATCTTTAACCAGGTCTGATTAATGCAAAAATCAATGAAAGCAGATTTACTCCATCTGACGGAGCCCCAATCAGACGGAATCACTCTATTCCATGCACGTCTCAAAGTTTGTCTTCTCACGTACAAAGTCGCTAAAATTGCTGCTACCAACACTTTCATGTAAGGAAAGTTAAAAAACAAAAACAAAATTCAATTCGTAGCTAAAAATCAAAAACCAATTAAAATCACAAAAAATGTGCAACAAATCTCAATTTGAACCAAAATTTTCGTACTTGAATTCTTCATATTTAACAAAATCTTTCAAGTCTTTATGTTTGTTGCTTGCTATGATAAAAGCAAGCAAGAGAAAACAACGTGCCCACTCCTCTCAAAGCCAGACCCCCTATGCTCAACAAGTACTCTCTCTTCCACAGTTGCGTGATTGCTGAGAGTCTGAGACACTAAATCTGCTTGCAGTTCCTCCCTACTCCTGGAAGCCCGAGCGAGATCTTCCAAGTCAGCAGCTGCAGTAATGTCGGCATTTTATCATGTGACATTTTGAAGACAAAACAATTGAGTTTAATGTGATGATGCAATATGTTATGGTATGATCTTAATTGAAGTAGAAGCAAGAGAAGTTGAAAATGGTTTAATTTGCGAGTGTATTGCGATTGGAGTCAAAGAAAAGATGAAAATTTGTGGGTTGTCCATGAGATCATTACACTGAGAAAATCCACTATCAGACAGACTTCAGAGTCAAGTTAGCATTTCTACAGACGGCTATCACAGAACAGACGGTAAAAGATTAATAATGGAGTTCAACAGAACAAATGTTAGCTTACCTGGTTTTATGTTTTGTGACTCACTGTTGGTGGAATTCTTGTAAGCTGGCACTTCAGGCATTCGATTAACAGTATTTCTGCAACTGTCATTTCAATAACACATAGTAACTTTGAATGTATGTAGTAGCCTACAAAGTATGCACAAAAAAGCAGCAGAAGTAAGACGAAAATTACATTCAACTTCTACAATAGCTCTACCAAGATGAAAATGCACCCAACTTCTTTAACACATGCTTGATTATATCAGATGCAGAAAATTAGGCAATAATATTCGAACATAATTAGTAGAAACAGATCAAATATAAGTTTCACATATTTAAAGTATATCTTCCATGAACCAGTGTCCAAATCTACCACAACATATTGCATCAATTGAAAACATGCCTGTAAGGAAGCACATTGCTTGCTTTCCATTTTCATTGTCCAGCCTCCTGTCTCTTTGGAACCACCTTTACTGCATGAATACCGTGCTTTTGTTTTCAAGTGGCTTCCCCACATGTCCTGGAAGCAGTTCGTCTTCAAGCAAACGCTTGTCAAAATGACCTGCTTCATCTTTCAGGCTAGAAAAATTATTAAGAGAAAGGACATCATCAAGGTCAAAACTGCTTTATAGTATAAGTGGTGCATAATTGACCAGAATGCCAATGGTCCTGTTTCAATCATGTCTAAGGTGAAAATTTACAAAATAATAATTAATCTTTGTTTCCTTTGCTTCATTGGCTTTACAAAAATTAGAACACAAGTGAACTTTACAATATATCAACAAATGATCCCTGAAGTACATTCAGGATTATGATCATCTCATATCACATAAAGTAGTCACTTCAAGAGCTGGCAGACTTTCCCAATGACCTGAAAAATCCGATCATAGGGTTGTAAATATCTTCCTTCACTTTTACACTCACAATAAAGTCCATGTGACCGTAGTTCTCAAGATAAAGCAACTCAGGTGTAGACTGCAATTCCTTGAGAGTGTGTTGCAAATCTACCATATCTGCTAATGCATCACTTCCTCCATAAGTCATCCACAATGGCAATGACCTGGGAATGCGGTTAAGTTCAAATGCTGGAGGTTTTGTCTGACCATATAGATTCAAGTTTTTGAACAATCCATAATCATACTGGGAAAAGGTACCCTTACGGATCACTGCCAGAACATAAGAAAGAGAACACAAAAACACGTTACATAGGAATTTTAATATGCTGATATGACGTATGTAATTTCAAAGAGAGAAGAAGAAAAAAAGAACAAAGAATAAAGATGCATCATCCATATTCTCATCACCAGGATTTTTACTCTGAAATGAACTGCAAAATATAGAAGGAAAACAATATAGGAAAGAAGATAAATAAGTTACTGAATTCCTGTAAAATTGAATGTAATTCATGCAGCGAATTCTATTTGTTGCATCTTGAATACAATAATGTTTGAGGGACGAGGAGACCATCCACAAAATGTGCCTATACTCTTTTAGTTAAGCACATTAGCAAAAATGAAGATCTAACTTGTAATAAAAATGGAACCCACTAATGCAGTAGAAGCTAAATAGAAAAGAGAAGATTCCCAAAAGAAAGTTTATGTAGCATACTCTGGAACAAATGGCGTATGTTTTTTGACGAAGAAGGATGAGGTTCATATTCAAGATAGAAG
Source organism: Litchi chinensis (assembly GCA_019925255.1). Lineage (NCBI taxonomy): Eukaryota > Viridiplantae > Streptophyta > Magnoliopsida > Sapindales > Sapindaceae > Litchi > Litchi chinensis. Next base: position 28,112,367 of record CM034465.1, on the reverse strand, counting down.
TCCACTCGTGAATTATTGAAGCAACAATTTAATCCTGCACAGTTATCAAATGCCTTTCAAAATAATGAAAATCGGACAAGTATGAATAATAGTTTACAGCCTGACAGCACATTCCACTTTCTTTCTATAATGTCTGAAATCCAAATAGAACATTATTATTGGTTTGCTTTCTCAATATTCCCCTACTTCTATTTCAGGTTCTTGAGAGTAGATAATCAAAGTGAATATATGTATGGCTACAAATTCATCATATGTATCTGATTAGAAAGAAAAAAAGAGAAAAACTATTACCGAAACAATATGCAGAACAATATAAGAACCACATAACTACCACAGCATAAATTTTATCAAATTTAATAGAAGCATCTAAAGCTTTGACCTCTCAGACAAATTAATAAATGCCTTGAACAAATGGAAGAACAGGAAGCATATGGACCACAACATTGCAAAATAAACCCAGACAATCAATAATTCTTCAAATACGAAAAATATCACCAAGCTTTCAACTGGGGTTTGCAGTTCTCCAATGAATAAAGGTAGCTGCCCATGTCTAATCCATGTCTGTAGGTATGCAGGAAATTATTTCAAGCTATGCCCTTATTATACCACAAATAGAATGATTCTTTATCTCTATCAAAGTAAATTAGTGTTAACTTCAATACATCTAAAATCCAACATCATGATAAAGAAACCTTTCAATACAATTATCATGAAGAAAATGATAGTTTTAGCAAACTTGTCTTTTTTATTCTTTAATAAGCAGCACAAGTGAGCCTCAAAGACAAAACTGGTTATGGTTAATCCTTAATCTAATTTTCACAACTAAATTAAAACTTGATAAAGACAACCAAAATTAACCATGATTTAAGCAAATATTTATTGGTCAAGAAGTGGTCTATATGCAATTACTGTTATGTTTGTTGAAAAGCAAGACATTGACAATTATGAACTATACAAATAATACAGGTTAAGAAAATATTTGGTATAGGAGCACATTGATTAATGCTCTTCCTGAACAGGTGATACCTACTGATGCCAGACCAGAACAGAAATTTATTATCTACATAGTTTTTTTTTTTTTTTTTTTTTCCTGAAAGATATTATCTACATGTTATTTGTTGTTTTATTTATTTTATGAATTCCATGTTCTGGTTAATTCGGTCATTCTGTGTCACCCCTAATCAACGGACTCAGCCTCAAAAATCTATAGTTTTCTAAATAAGACACACCATGTAAGCAATCCAACCTAATTTTCTGCAATTTGACAATTGTAACAATCGTACCATCTGAACTACTTACCTTAAATCTGCTTTGATTTATGAAAGCCTTAAAAGTGTATATAATATGGAGAAATTAACTAGGGGATTCTGCAATTACTTATTTGAATCAGAATCAAACTAATGATACAAGACTTCTTCCTCTTCAACTCATACAAATTTCACACTAAATTTTTTAGGTAAAGAACTAATCTATGCCAAAACCATATAATATAATGAATGAGATTTCACAAAACAATTTCAGGAGAGAGGAATATCTGTTTCATATCAAACACCCATGAGAGTGCTACACTGCCACCACTGATTGGGTCATAGTTTAAGGATTAAAGACTTTAAATTTAGTTGCGACAATAGTTGCTTATGAATATCAGGTCATGTCTCTGTTCAAACATTCTATTGGACTGAATAACATCAAGTTATTACAAATTTTAGTAAGAAACCTTGTTCTTCCTCTTTATTCTTTTTTAAGTTTTTACTTCAAACTATTGCATATCTTTTGTCCTCAAGGCACTTCGCTTCTAATAGATACAACCACTTGTTATTTCACCAAATAATTTTAAGTACGAAAAAATATTTCTCCTGCAGTTATTTTGCAGTTTTTGTTTTTAAATGAATTCAGAGTGCTCCAAATTCACCACACAGGAAAAGCCTCAAAATAGCCACAGAATAGAGTCCGCAAGGGCAATACATTATATACATACATACATATATATATATATATATATATATAAACTTAAAAATATCTTCATTCCTAACTATTCAAAATTTGCTACACACATCCTCATTTACCAAGCAGCTCTCATAGGGTACCTTAACTAATGGAAATTGAGGGCTTTAACTTAATATATATGATCAAGTTTGAGGACATACTGTCAATTGTTGCTTGAAATCAGACAATAGAAGCTAGTTACCAACTTCAAGAGTGTTTGAATTGGAATAGATTATGTGGCATTGCAACACCAATATCAAATTTGCTTATGCTGCCCATGTGTGTTGCAGAGACAGATAAGAAAATAGACATATGGGTCTGTGGGGGGAGAGAGAGAGAGAGAAGGAGAAAACCTGTAATGGAAGTTAGCAAGTTGTTGCAATCTAAATGGCCATCACATAGGGCGTCCACTAGGTCAATTAACACATTACTGAAGATAACAAACATCAATATTAGTATAATGAAACTATGAAGAATGCAGAATATTTAGGTAGAACTAAACAGAAAAACGATTTGAGGCGTCATAAAACCTTCTAAAGTTCAGTTGATGTATGCCCATGGCAAAAATAATCTGTAAAGTGAATTTATGATCAGCTTATGACCAGCAACTGTGTCCATTAAAAAGCAGTAGACTGAAAGAAGGATTACCTGATCAAGATGCATGCCAACCATTCTTTGTACAAGTGGAGCAGTGATATGTTCCAAGTATGATATGGGAGACAGAAGAGCAGCAGCCTCAACCATTTCCGCTATATCAGGCTGAGTGAGAGCAGCGAAAGACATGATTGTTCCCTGTGAAGAAAGTGGGAAAAAGTAAGCATGGAGTAACACAAGGAGTTAAAGCCCCAAAAGGTAATGTGAGAAAGCAGCATCAACCTGTGAATGTCCAACAATAAAAATTTTGGAGTTTGTGTTCATATTTATGTACTGTATCATTTTTGCAAGATCAAACAAAGCCAGTTCTTGCCAACTCCAGTCCCAAAATTCCTGCAAGAAAAACTCATGATTATGCTAATAAAATCAAGAGCAACAGAGAAACGTTGCTATAATGAGGATTCCCATTTTTAATTTCACTAGATCCTCTACTCCTATCTTTCTGAATCTTGACTGCTCAACCTTCAGTGCAAATGCAGAAATTAATTTATTGTAATTTTAGACTATTAACTTGGTCATAAAATTGCAAACAACATGAACTATGGCAAAATAGTCTTTAACAAAACATTTCAGGCTATCAACCATAGGTAGAGTCAATACAATAAAGATCAGCTCCAAAATAATGAGAGACAAAAAGCATAAACTTCATACCTTATCTTTTACGGATAACGATATATGCCCATGACTCCAACGTGTTCCACGCACATTTCCAACCCAAACATCAAAACCATGATCGGCAAGGATGAAGCCCAGTGACTGCTCCGGAGAATTCAAAAACCATGCATCACCTCCCTGTTTTTAATATAAGCAGTGCAACCACAGATAGCAAGAGTGTAAGAAAGCAAGTTTCTGATGATGGCTTGATGCACATGCAAAATCATGCTCAAAAGCTTATTCAACACTCAAACCAATAACTGAACATTGTTTCTGAATTGGGTAAAGAACATATATATAACCATATGGAAGTTACAGCATATCACCACGTTAGACTTCACCCAAAAACTTCAATTATTAACAAAGAATTGTATCCCATTGAATTCACTTGCCCTTTTGTAACAAAAAATGGTCTAAATATAATCCTCGAAGTTATCATTACATTAGACTCAACATTCCTTTCGGCAAACATAGTAGCAATGCGGTAAAAAAAGATAGTAAGTTCACCATGAAGAGTCCATGCTGAAGCAAAACAGGAGGACCTCGCTTAACAGTCAGATTCGCCTTAGGTGATGACACTCGTTGGAGAGCCAATAAATAACCGTCATTTGTTTGAATCTAATCAAAGAAAAACGAAAGCAAAAGCAACGTTCAGTCACCCATACAGTGGACTATAATCAGTAAATAGAAATGACAACTTTAAAGAATCAAAGTGATTAAACGACACGATCTCCAAAATTAAACCAAAAATCAAATTAGAAATAATTTAAGACATTGTTTAGTTGCCAATTCCTGCCAGTTTTACCAAAAACAGAAATTGACAATAGTTGACTGGTAGCTCGAACAACCAATCAAAAAAATTGCGGGGTTTCTAGTTTCTATCTTTGTTTTTGCATTTTGAATAACTGCAGTACACAAAATGAAGAAGTAAGTAAGGAATGAGAAAGATAGATAGTACGGTGTGTTCAGTGCATGGATAACCGTTGGGCACGATGAGCTGAGCACAGAGAGAAGGCGCGTCGTCGTCCGGTGATCGGCACCATGGATTTGCAACATTGGAGTGGACGGCGGTGATTTGTGGGACGAAGAGAGCAAGGGCGGCGGTTATAACCACCAGAAGTGACAGCGAGCTCTGCATCTGCGCCTCGAGTGGGGCGTGGGCATGGGCTGTAAGGAAGGAAAGTGGTACACTCCTGAGTCCTGATCATAAAAGGACTGAATTTCTCTTGCTTGTTCTGTTTTATTTCATGTAGTCAGAGAGTTCATTTTCCTACTTTACCTTATCCATAATCTTATGACTTATAAGTTTATCGAAATTCAATAGATTTTAAAAATCTAGTTATATTTAATCTAAAATTTTTAGAAGTTTATAAAAATCTGAATATATACAATTAACTATATTCAAGACTTTTTAAAAGTTAATTAAAATATGAATATATTTAATTTAGATTTTAAAAAATTTAATAAAATTTGGTACATCCAATTTAGATTTTTAAAAATCTAAATAAATTTAAGTATTCAAAATAATAATAATAATAATGATTTTATAGGAGTTGAATTTTGATAGATTTTTTAAACCTTAGATATAAATAAAAATACTCATATGTGAAATCTTGTCCCCATCCCAAAGTTATACTAGATTTCATCCGTTCTCTTTTTTTCTCTCTCAGGAACATGCTCACACGCTACTTTTTTGTTGGTGGTGAAATAAAGGTATATTAAAATCAGGAGCAAATCGGCGATGAAACTCCTCGGTCTTGTTCAACATTTGCAACAATCTAATCTGTTGCAATTCTCTCTGATCACTCTCTAGTTATTGCTTTTTGATCCCTGATCGTCAAAAACAACCCTATCAAACCCTTAAAAAACCATATTTTTTCACCTTTTTTTTAATATATCAAATGATCTAACCTATGTAAATCCATTAAACATGAATAAGATGGAATACCCATCTCGTAGATCTCATATGGGTAAGCAAAGATTGGTCCTTTCTTGAATTTTATCAACTGGGTATACGAGTATGACAGATATCATTGTTCTTGTGTTGGGTGGTGTTTGATTGTGACATTGCAAAGATGGATTTTTTTCCTGATTATGTCGTACAGTTGATTCTCGCTAGATTGCCTGTTAAGTCACTTTTTAGGACCAAAACAGTGCAGACATTGGTACAGGCTAGCTTCTGACAAGTATCTGTTAACAACTATATATAAAAAATGGAATGAGAGTGAACAATACAAAAATTCAATTTGTTTGAAACAAAATCACGTTTTTATCCTCCAGATGTGTAAAGTAGTGGTCTTCCTCACGCGCGCCTCCACATTTCACCCCATGCTCACTTTCTCTCTCCCTCTCTCCCTCTCTCTCTCTCTTCTCTCTCTCTCTCTCTATTTCTTTCATCTTTTTCTCTTACATTAGTTATGGATTTTAAGTTCAGCCAGCTTCCAGAGGAGACTTTAGCTTGTCAAATAATTGACACCAAAACCCAAAAACATTTCCTTTCTTTCTTTCTTTCTTTTTTTTTAAAGGTTCGCTTTTGATTATTTATTGTTTGCTTATACACACACGTATATATATATTTTGTTCAAAACCCAGAAACAATAAAGGGTGTCAGGCGTTGTCGTTGTTGGATTCATGTTGATGATGGGAGTTGAAGAACAACACCAACTGACTGCTTTTGGCTGTACGGAACTGGATCTCTGGAGCGAGTTGACCCAGTTGTAAGACTGAGTTACAGAGTTGGTACTACTGGAGAAGTGTGTGGTCTGGTGTTGTTGTTTTGTTGGTGGTGAGATATGGACGCTGGTTGTAGACTCATTGCTGGGTCCCACAAGAGGAACGAGTTTGTTCTCATTAATGCAGATGAAAATGCAAGAGTGAGTCTCTCTATAAACCCCATTTTTTTTGGTGAATCTCTTGATTTATATGACAACCCATTTTTTAGGTTTGATTTTTAAGATCTGGGTTTGTTTCAAGTTTGTAACTTTTTAAGGTTTTTATTGGTTTTGATTTTATGCTGATTTTGAGTTGTTGGTTTTTTGGTTTTGTTTTTGCTTGGATCATAAATGTCGTGCTTGTATGGCTGTGTTTATTTAATAGTAATATGTTAATTTGACAGATATGCATTTTCCGGATAGTGATGCTTTTGATGGAAATTCTGAACTGATGATGATGATTTTACAGATGTAGAAACAGTAGCAGTTTGCTTTCGAGGATTGTTTGATTATCATAGAAGAGTTAGTGCTTGGAACTTTGCACTACAATTGCAATTATAATGCTTCAAATTCAACACCTTAGATTGTATTATTATAATTTTTTTTTTTTTTAATTTTCTGTTGTGTTTGTTGATTGTAATCCTATGTTTATTGATCTTGTCAGTGTCAATTATCTATTATAAGTTGATTCGTTTTATGTTGTCCAACGATTGTTTGGTTGCTCGAAAAACTTTCCTTTTTGCATTGCACGCATTAAAGATTGCAACTTTATATCAAAAATGCTTTTGGGTATTGTTGGTTCTCTTATGACTTGTATGACTGAGTAGTTTCATTGTTGAAGTTATTTTTATTGCTTTAGTTCTTAGATGATGAAGTGGGTTCATTTGCTTTTGTTCGGATGCACATTAGTGAGATGGTGTTGAAAGTTGATTTGCTTTAGTTTTTAAAGGTTGATTTGTTCAAGTTTTATGCTTCACGACAAGTTTGGTTGTTCAAATAATGTTCTTTTGGCATTTGTTAGTGTAAAAATTGAATTTTTTTGTAAGAAATGGTTCTTGGTATTGCTGGTTTTCTTTTATGATTTAGTAGTTTCACTTTTGAAGTTATGGTATAGTTCTTGAATGATGAAGTATTGAAATGGGTGATGTGTGTTGTGGGACTTTCTGGGTTGTTGCTACCTCAAACACATGTTGGCTAAATTATTTTGGAACAACAGAACCAATCGGCCAACTGTGAGTAGCTTCTGTCTGTAATTTTAAAAAGGGCAAGTAATTATTTGTGTGATGTGCTTTCAATTCCTATCACTCTTAATTTTAAGGTTTCAAATTCAAACTAAAAAGCTTGGATCAGGTGTATTACTTCAAAAATCTCCTTCAACTCAATAAAAATAGTTGTAACAGTAGAATAAACAAATTCAAATTTTAAAAAATAAACCAATTTGAATATATTACGGCAGTACACGGCGGCATCAGGTGGGTTTTGGTTTGGATCTTGTTTCCTGTTATGTGTTTGATAATAATCTGTCTTTGGGTTTTGGTTTGGATCGTGTGTGTGTGTGTGTGTGTTTTGTCAAGAATCTTGCATGTTTGATATAAATGTGTAATTGAGTGAATTAATTATTGTTTGTAATATTTATATAGTTATTTATAGGGATGATAATATGGGTTATGACACAATGGGTCGATACGAATTCGCAAAAAATAAATAAGTGTGGATTTGAGTTAAATGAATTCATGTCATTATCATATCAATTTGTTTAACTCATTTATTAAACGAATCGAATTGAGGTTTGTTTAAACGAATCGTGGGTTGACAAAGTTAAATTAGAGGTAAAATTGTAACATTAACATATTATAGGGTTACTGTGTAATTATCCATTTATATATATACACATTTAACCAAACCCTAAACCTAACTCATTTTCAACAGCGATCACACCATCCATCCATTCCTCCTTTCTCCCTCTGCCTTATGGTCACTACCACCCTAACTAATTTCATTTTCGACAATCACCACCCATTCCACCCCTTTCCTTGACGGTCACCATCACCCTTTCTCCCTCACACCTCACAGTCACCACCACCCAAACTAATTTCATTTTCGACAACCATCACCCATTCCAACCCTTTCCTTCACGATCATCATCACCTATTCCACCTTTCTCCTTGATGGTTACCACCACCCCGTCTCCTTCATGACTCACGATTACCACCATCGCTTTTCCATCACGATTTACAGTCACCACCACCTTTTCTCTCTCATGGCTCATAGTCATCTTCTCGCCTTCATCACAACGTTTTCATCCCGCCTTCGCTAGCGAGTTGCACTCCATTAGGTGTTCGATCTAATTGTCTTGATCCCTGTGTGTCGATGTTGTTTCACTGTCTACCTCAGATCGTAGCAGATCCATCCCTAGATTCTTTTTTTCTTTTAATTGTTGCTATTGTCATTATTATTATTTTTTATTTGTGTAAAATTGTAAATATATATTATTTTTTTGTTTTATTTGTGAAATTACTGTGCTTTTCAATATTGATGATTTTGGATGCAATGAATATATGTGATTAAAATTAGCTTGTATTGGATATCCGTGAAAAATGGTTCTCAGCTTGATCTGAGCTTTTGGTTTTTTGTTTTTTTGGATTGTATTTTTTTTTTCCATGTTTTTGAGTTCGTGGTAGATTAATTTGGGTAACATGAAGAAAAAGAAGATTATGGGTTTTGATTGATTTAATCGAAGTGCACTTTGGCTTATTTAATTGAATTTAAGCAAAAGTACAAATTGGATTTTATGTTGATGAAGATTTGGAATTGATTTAAATATTGAAGAATAAAAACTTTTAATTCAATTAATTCATTTAACGAATTAGCAAATTCGTTTAAACGAATTCGTAATGAATTAATCGAATTCGTTTAAACGAATTATGAATTTGTTCAAACGAATTATGAATTTGTTCAAACAAATTAAACAGGTTAAATGGATATACGAGCTTAACGAATTAACGTGTTAATGAGTTTAAATTATTTTGTGATTCAATTAATAAGCGAATTAATTATGTCGTGTTGTGTCGTGTCATTTCATTTATTTATAAATGAATTCGTGTCGAATCCAAAAATGTTGATCTGTTTATTAAACAAATTCATGTCAAATTTATTGAATTCATAAATGAATCAAATCAAATTCAGCTCGGTCCAACACGTCAATCCGTTTTGCCATCGTTATCTATTTATCATTCCTTGTTTTTGTGCTTTTACTCCTATCATAGTATGGTATGAAAAAGATTCGACTTGCTCGTCAGATTAATTTAAGATGAGTCGTGTATGATGAATGAGTAATTTTGTTGGTTCTTTGTATGTCTTGAAATATTGCTTTTATTCTTATATGGTTGTAGTAATTTCATATAATTTTCAATGTACAGGAATGGGTGACAAAGACTTTTATGTTAGTCCACCTTGTTTCAGCTATTAGCACTAGATTTTTCTATATCAAGAGGAAGAGTTCTTAGAAAATTCTGGAAAAGCTTGAGTTATGAAATTATGATCCTAGGGTGAATCGTCATGTTCTGTTCACAGAAGTGAAAATTAAGTGAGGTGCCCATTGAGTGAGTGATGATTCTATTTGCTACTGTTTGAATTGACATACAATTGCCGTTTATGTATAAAATTTTTAACAAAATTAGAGTTAAATAAATATGTTTGCTTTGCTATATGTATGTTTTTCTGCCTTTTTAGCTTTCTTCCTCTCTCACATGTGCACATTTTGTGTGCTCCTAATTCAGCTCACTTCTGTTGTAGATAATACTTTTTCTCTCCAACTAACATAATACTGTTTGATTGGATTTTGAAGTCATTTTATTTCTCTTGAAATCTTTTTATAACTCATAAAGGCATGGAGAATAGAGATTTCACATCTTTATTGTTTAATTCTGCTATTTTGTATTGTATCCTATTAGATTCACAACGCCTTACTTAAAAGGAGTAGCCTATGACATCCCTCAAAAATTGCATGTTTTTCAATAAATTTCCTCTTACAGCCCATCATTTTTCTGTATCTCTCTTTCTTATGATTTATTTCGTGGTCCTAGAGTAACAATATTGTTAATAATTTAAGTAAAAAAATATTGTTAATCTAGTAACTAAATCTAAACATCCACTTAATGTAAATTATAAATAATAATATTTAATTCATAATTTGTTTAATTTTAAAACTTATTAAAAAAATGAATATAAATTTAAACATGTATCTTACACGTACAACCATTAAATCTTTTTATCACCACTGACCATTTTAAGAAGGGAGGGTGGATGTTTTTACTTTTTTGAAAGTTTTGAAAATTACTTTATTATTTTTAATTTTTAATTTGTATTTAATAATTTTAAATTTGAAAATAAAATAAAAAAACAATTCCTACCATCTCTCTCTTAGATGGATGGGATGATAGGGGTACATTTTTAATTTATTTTTGTTTTAGTTTATTTTATTTATTTTTATTTTTATTTTATAATTAAAAATTTTAATTTTTTAAAGAAAATTAGAAAAAAATTAGAACTTATCTCCACCATTGGATGGATCTCATTCGATGATAGAGGTTTAATCTGAAATCTACTATATATATTTTTTTTGTTTTTGTCTTATTCATGGACAAAATGGTCATTTGACTGAACATCCTGATTCCTGATCAATTGATAATAGTATGGTGGTTTAGTGTAATAAAATGATAAATGTGGGGGGGAGGGGGTGAAGGGAGTGGGCTAAGTACTTATTATGTTAAGTGTTAACGTTTCCACATGTGCATTTTAAAACTTACATGGGAATTTTTTTTTGGGGGGCTGGAATAGGTTCGGGGATTAATCGAAACCAACTTAAGTTTGATTCTGTGGCGCGGCTCATAAAATGACTCATAAGCAGGAAGGGGCAACGTACACATAGATAAGAATAAAGGCTCACACAAGGTGAGAGGACAACTCACACATTTTAAATAATGAGAGAAAACTTGTCTTTATTTGGTGAGAGTCGAATCGTGCCATGAAGGCACCAAAGTCAGTGGCGTACCACTTACGCCATTGAGCACCTCTCACATGGGAAGATCTTTTTAGCATAAAAAGTAGTTGTTTTTCATTTATTATAAAAGCAATTCTCTTTTATTTATAAAAGTATATATTTGAAATATATAAATAGTATTTAATTTTAATATTCCATGTTGATTTCTAAAAGTAATATTTAAGTGTGAATTCTATCATTGGTCTTGTACACAAGTCAGCCTTGGCTTTAAGTAAAGGTTCGACATCTCATGCCCCCACCTTACTTAATAAATGTGAGATTTTTTCTTATGTATATGGGTGGCTCTCAGTCATATGAGGACCGCTTATCTGGATCGTGTTATTATAATTTTACTAGTTTGATTCCGATTATCTGCTAGATTCATTCTAGTACTTAAAAAAATAAAGTGTGAATTCTTTATTATTTTTAGTAAAATTGGGTGGGAAATATTTTGTATGAAATTAGTGAGAGTGGGATGTATATCCTGCAGGATATAAGTTATACCTCTTTTTTTATCTATCAACCTTAACGTGGTTGTCAAATTTAATAATCTGAGGTTAGTATAACACACATGCACTCCTTAACTCGAGTGCAAGTTGTATATTATTCTAAGGCATGTCATACAAAATAGAACTGAACAAGTCTATAGAATACTGTATTGTACTATATTTTATAGTATAGAATTAAATTTAACACTATATTACGTTTGATATTGAACAATTTAAAAACCAGTATTAACCAATATAATCTTTTATTTCAATTAAAATGTTTATATTTTAATTTTTAAATATCATTATCATTAATTAATTAATTTAAATAAATAAAAATAAAAAATAACCTTTTCCTCCTATCAATGTCCGATAGCCCTACCATTAGAGACCGTAAATCCATCGGAGGACGTTACGATCTTTTCACGATTGAGGCACAAGTCTCCTCCACGACAAAGGAAGCTGTGCCTCCATTTTCTTCATTGATGAGGCACGCCTCCTAATTGGAAATTATGTCAAAGAATTATAAGTTTCATTTTAAGTTGTCTTTGTTTTAAACGCCGATCAAAAGCTTGCCTCTGAAAAAATAAAACAATTAAAAAGCATGCCTCGACACATTCATAGACATGAACGTTGCCTTCCATTTTTTGTCAAATATAAAATACGTTCATATTTAAATAGACTATAACATGCATAAGCACTAAACTACACAAAAATTAGACTATGATAAATCAGATCATCTTATTAAAAAATAATATATTTTTTTCAAACAAAATTTTGAGGTCGATTTGGATTAACAGATAACCACACAGGATTGAATACGACATCCATTCAATTTTCACAAATGCGTGTATGTCCCGCGAGCACAAAAACTGGAACCAATCAGGGGTGCAAGAAGAAATTTTGAAAGGCAAAGAATCAATTCCTTCTTTGATTTTCCAGCATCTGTCCAAAATTTCTAGTATCATCTTTTATTTAATCAGTCATACGCAGATAAAATTCGTCCACATTCAATGAACCCACTATAGTTCTACAAAAAGTGGCACGCGAGCCTCAGCCTTTGAAATCTTTCCTATGTAAAAAACCTCGGACCTCTCTTCTTAAATCCCCCCGCACAGATCACAGCCAAAACGACGACGCTTTAGATCACAGATGGCGTTCACCGAATTCAGGCCGCTCGACGAGAAGTCTCTCATAGAGTACATCAAAGCGACGCCGTCTTTGTCGTCCAAGATCGGCGACAAGTTCGACGACTTGGCCATCAAAGAAGTCGGAGACGGTAACCTCAATTTCGTCTTCATCGTCGTCAACGCTTCTGGTTCGTTTGTTATAAAGCAGGTACACAAAATTTCTCATTTCCCTCATTTTCATATTGTTAAAAAAAAAAAAATTAATATAAAAGATATGGAGATAGGTGAGAGCTAATTTATTGAGAGTTGGTAGTTCAGGCTCTTCCATATATACGTTGCATAGGAGAATCATGGCCTATGACGAAAGAGAGAGCGTACTTTGAAGCGCTGGTATTAAAGGAGCATGGGCAATTGTGTCCTGATCATGTCCCTCCCGTCTATCATTTTGACCGTACAATGTCTTTAATTGGTATGCGATACTTGGAGCCTCCGCATATTATCTTGAGGAAAGGCTTGATTGCTGGTATCGAGTATCCCTTGCTTGCCCAGCACATTTCTCAATATATAGCAAACACTCTTTTCTACACTTCCCTTCTTTATCGCACTACCACAGAGCACAAACGCGCTGGTAAGTTGTTATTGTGTGTCTTAGTTACTTAGTTCAATTATGTTGACATGATGAAAGCTAATGTTCTTCTTCTTTAATGCTTGATGCAGTTGCTGAATTTTGTGGTAACGTGGAGCTGTGCAGGCTCACTGAACAGGTTGTTTTCTCTGACCCATACAGAGTATCTCAGTATAACCGTTGGACTTCTCCTTATCTTGATCGTGATGCTGAGGCTGTGCGGGAAGATAATATTCTAAAGCTTGAAATTGCTGAGTTGAAATCCAAGTATCATTTCTTCCTTAGCATTGATTTCTTTTTGCAAGTTGTTGCATTAATCTTGTACTATGTCTGACTTGACTTTTCCTTAGATTCTGTGAAAGAACACAAGCCTTGGTACATGGAGATCTCCACACTGGATCCGTTATGGTTACTGTTGATTCAACTCAAGTCATAGATCCAGAATTTGCATATTATGGACCCATGGGTTTTGATATTGGAGCTTTTGTTGGAAACCTTATTTTGGCGTATTTTGCCCAGGATGGACATGCTAATGAAGGGAATGACAGGAAGGTATGCCTTTTTAACCCCTAACTAGCTAATTATTTGTAGTTTACTTCTTTCCTTTTGTTCGGGTGTGGGTGATAGGGGAGAACGCGTTTATTTATTCTAAATAGCTTGTTCTGCTAGCCACTTACGTGCTATCTGTGTTGTTTTGGTTATTCGTTTCAGACTAAAATTTGCTTCATATCTAGTTATTCCACCAGATCTATCTCTGTGAAATTGAAATTAGTCTCTACGGAGAATGTTTTCTACTTCTTCGTGGTGCTGCATGTTAAAACCTTGATTTGTTAGTCACCTTTACTCCGTAATTCTTCAAAGACTGTGTTGTCTCTTGATTTCATGTTAATCTGGAGTTGTTTAGTTAATCATTTGCTAATTGTAATTCGATCTGCCTTTAGTTCATCATTTATATTTCACTGAAAGCCCAAAGTATGTAATGAAGCTATGAACACAGCAGACCATGTTCCTTGGTACTGGTGTTATCATCATGTTCTCCCCCTCCCTAAGAATAATAAAAAGAAAATTAATCAGAACAGAAAATGATGCAACTAATTGCAGAAAAATTTTAAGATTTAAGCATCACTCCAAATGGGTCTAAGACAGTCATATGGTTTGCTCAAGTTGAGAAAGGTGTGCAAATGACTTTAAAGTCAGGCACTTCAAAAGTGCACTTTAAAGTCAGGCTCAGGTTTTGCAAACACCTCAAGTGAAGGCATTCAAAATGTTAGAAATCAGTTTCAATCACTGCAGATAGCTTTTAACTTTAAGTTGAATCTGGTCTATGAATACAATTTATGATTAATTACAGAACTTGTAATCATGCTTATATAATTCCATATTTGAAAATTGGATATATATGGGAGCATGATTGCATGATTTTGGGGATTCAATGGAGGTTCTTTTATTTTTTATTTTTAAATAAAATCTTTGGACTGAGGGTATTTGTTGTTGTCTGGACTCTGGATATTAGAGATATGTTTCATTTCTGGTAGAGAATTTAGGTAGCAAGCTGTGGCCTGAAGTGGATAATTGACAGAGTTTCTTGTTGGTTATACTTTTATGTATTGTTTATTGTCAAGGTTTTTCTAACTTTACATTTTCATGCAGGCATATAAGGAATGGATTTTGAAAACAATTGAAGAGACTTGGACACTGTTCTACAAAAAGTTCACAGCACTTTGGCATCAGCACAAGGATGGTTCTGGTGAAGCTTACCTTCCAGAAATTTATAATAAACCTGAGCTTCTGCAGCTTGTCCAAGAAAAGTATATGAATGATTTGTTACATGACACCCTTGGATTTGGTGCTGCCAAAATGATAAGGTGAGATTGGTGTTTATTTTCCTACTTTATTCTCTGTATTCTTGGTTTCCCTGCCTTAGTTGATTTTTATGGTAAATTATCATCAATGTCCATTTGGCCATAATCTCCTTTTGATTAGTCATAGCTTGTTTCATTTGCCCATTATGGTGAAGGCAATTTTTACTTAAATAAAACTCAATGATTTGCTTGAATTGATACAGTTTCTGGATCAGAACTTTGAGTACAAGGTTGACTGGTATTGATAAATGGATTGTTGAAAAGACATGAGATGAACTAGATTTATGAACCACAGTGCATAGGTTGGTGGTGTTCATGTCATCTAGCTTAGTTTCATTTTATTGTCGATTCTCAGCTAATGTAGCACTTCAGTTAGAGTTATGGTTGACCAACAAAGTAAAATATTAATACGTTATGCTGTTCTACATCTAATCTATCCAGGATGAACTTTTTTACCTTATTGTTGTTTCTTGAGAACATGATCAACATACTAGTTAAAATTTTTAAAATTCTGTAATTTTGCAATGATGATGTTTGTCTATCTTGATTAACAGGAGGATTGTCGGTGTAGCCCATGTTGAGGATTTTGAATCAATCAAGGATGCTAGCAAGCGAGCAGCTTGTGAGCGTAAAGCTCTTGAAGTGGCAAAGATTCTTCTCAAGGACAGGCGAAACTTCAGGGACATCACTGAGGTTGTTTCAACCATTCTAAAGGTCCAGTCATCATAAGAGTTTCAGGTAAGATTGATGGTATGCTTCATATACGATGGTCAACTTGAACCATATATCCACTTGTTTATTTAGAAGTAACCTTTTGGTTGTAATCATAGTAACTGCGTTTACATCAGATTATTAAAATATTCCCGATCTGTACTATTTGCGTGCCAACTTGGTGTTGTACGTGCAAACAGCTCTCTCGAGCAGCAAGCAAAGGAAGTGTTGTTACTGATAGCTATAGAAGGTTTTAAATCATCGAGACATCACTCGGAGTAATGACATGTTCATGATCTTTATTAATTCAATCAAATTTAGCCAATATGATTCTGTGTCATGAGAACAAACCCTAAAATTTCCAGTCAGTTCGACAATGAAGAAAATACAAATGCATTAATCTTATTATTCAATTTTCAGTTAACACAATTTTTTATGAGTTTTTCCGCCACTCAATTAGCTACTTTCCATGTTTAGCCTTGTATTACTCCATAGCTGATCCACAGTGTATCCCCAGAAGTTCAACGAAGAAGCTATTACTATAATCACTTTTCATCTTCTTGTCAAGGTCTGCCACAAAACCATTTCTCAAACTGTTACAATAGTCTAGAAACTTCGTTGTCACATCATATCCTTGATCCTATCGGTCTCCCTGCCCCGGCTGCACCCAGTGACTCGGGGCATAGTTTGTCTTTAACCTCGCGAAATCTGTGATTCCCTGGATCAACTCTTCGGGAGCCTGGTCATTGCCTTTACGTTGCTATTTATGTCATCTCAAGGTAAAGAACCCCAGTGATTTCTCTCCACATCGCCAAAATAGTTCCCTATATAATTCACGTTGATGTGAATTTCATTGTTGTTGTCATCTGCTTCTTCTCCATCAAGTGGTCTATGAAAAAGCTTACTTTTTGCACGGGTTTTTGATCAGCTGCGGTGGTTTCAATGTTTCAAAAGCTGCTAATTGTTAGTCGGTGTGCTAATGAGTAGCAAGTAATCAGCTACTCAGTAAGTACTCGATATGTTGACAAATTTGTTCAATCAAACCCCTACCAACCACTCCAGCTTTGTATACAAACAATCCTACAAAATAATCTAACAAACGTTACACAATCCAACAAAAATGATAGTTAATATGCGAAATCTGAGAGAGAGTAATGAATCGATGAAACTCTAAGAGGGAGATGTTGTCGACGACGGTGAAGCGGGGAGTGGTGGCCTTTTGTTTTTGTTGTCAAGAAAATTTTGAAGATATATTTTGAGTCTAAAACTAATTTATTTATTTCCGTAAAAACTTTTTGAAAATATCTAATATTAGTCACAAAAATAGATTCCGATGAATAAATTTTAAACAAAGGAAATAACTCCCAACAAAAGGATGATAGATATTCAACAAAGCAAATAGATCCTAAACAAAGCAAATAAGTTTTAAACAAAAGAAAATAGATCTCAAATAAAGGAAAATAGATCTGAACGAAGAAAAATAGACCCCAAACACTGGCAAACAAATAGACAGT
The DNA here is from genome assembly GCA_019925255.1 of Litchi chinensis. Classification (NCBI taxonomy): domain Eukaryota; kingdom Viridiplantae; phylum Streptophyta; class Magnoliopsida; order Sapindales; family Sapindaceae; genus Litchi; species Litchi chinensis. The sequence goes on along the minus strand of CM034465.1, from coordinate 28,094,991 downwards.
GCCAATTTCAAACACAAGACAATGTATATCATTTTATAGTTTTTTTTTTTTAATTAAAAAAAAAAGCAAAAAAACAAAAGTTAGATCTGAACTTAATTAAAAAAAAAAGAAGCAAAAAAACAAAAGTTAGATCTGAACTTAAACTTCGCTAATTAACATACGATGAAGGACATCCTTATAGACTGTCCAAGTAGTCAGCACACACAACCTTTTGACCAAGATAGCAGCTTTGATTTTCGACAATATAGAGAAATTTGTGATTCTAAATGTGGCAAAAGAGTTAGATCTATGTGAAAGAGATTGAAAATAGAGAGAAAAATAAAATCGATGGTGATGTGTCAACTTTCATTAAGGATAAAACTAAAAACTTATCATTTTAAGTGCCACTAAAATTCAACTATTTATTAAATAATAAAAGTAAAAAGAGAGGCCCCATTTACGTTATTTCTCCTCATTTATACTTTCTTGATAATTAGATTGGATATTGCCTCAAAAACAATTAAAAGAAATGAAATAAATAAAAATCATTTTTATCCCTAAGTTTTGAAAAATAATCAGATTTTAACTATGTTTTAAAAAAGATCAAATGATCCTTAACTTTTTGAAAAATGATCAAATTAGTCATTCTCATCAGTTAATTAACAGTAAAACCTAATAAAAAATGTAAAGATACTCATTTAATCTGACCATATGTGCATAAGAAATTTACAATTAAAACATAATCATATATGCATAAGAAATTTACAACTAAAACCTACCATTTATGCACCGAGTTCAAAGACAAATGAGTCTTTTCACATTTTCTGTTATATTTAACCATTAATTGACTAACATGAAGGATCAATTTGACATTTTTTTTCGAAAAGTTAAGATTTATTTGGTTATTTTTTAAAATATAGTTAAAAATTTGATATTTTTTAAAATTTAAAGACTAAAACGATTTTTATCCAAAAAAATTGATTCAATGGTTTTTTTTTTAAACAAATTAGAGTCGATATTGAGCTTAAGAAATAGACACAAAATTGCGATTGGGTTATCACCAAAATTGGGCCTGTTTAGTTGTAGATAAAGGCCCATCATCCCTGCATCTTGTATCTAGAAAATTTTGTTGTCTAGACTCTGGAGTTCTGCTACGCTTTTACGCATACACATTGAAGCAGGAAGGTGCAAGGTGGATGGTAGGTGGAAAATGCAAGTTATGAAGTTGCTGGGAATTGTTGAAAGGACCATGGAATCCTATATATGGTGAGCGAGTCCTTTCTGTTTTTCAGAACAAAAGCCAGTTTTATCAGTAGATATGTCCTATCCAAACACCTCTCCTCTCTTGGCTCCTTGTTGACGTGAGAGAGATTGAACTGGAAGAACTTTTTACCTCAACATTGCTGGTTGTGGTTTTCTCTCCTTAATAGAAGTTTTTTATTTATTAGATATGATAGTTGTAATACATAAATAATTTCTGGGCTTCATTTATATATCCATTTATTATTAGATAGTTAAATCATTTAGTATCAAATATTTTATATATACTACGAGTCCTTTATTTTATCTAGCACTGCTCCAATTTATGAAATTTTGTAATTAGTACACAACTGTGAAAATAGTTTGTTTAGCACTGATGTAGATGAACTATCCATTATGCTTTGCAATAAAAGTGACGAAAGCTTTCCTTTTTTTTTTTTTTTGGTTTTATGAATTACATCATTCGTTCATGAACTAATTTCATGATTGATATATGATATTTTTGAAAGATAAACAACATCAGATTTGGATCCATAATATGTTGTTAGAAGCATCGTGAACAGGAGTTTGTCGACATCAGAATTAATCTTAATCAATTTCGATAGAATTGGTTCATTTTTCTCTCTAACTGTTAGTTCTTTAAATTTTTTAGCTGTTGATAATGAGTTGGAGTGAGAGAGCTTTATTTTAGAAGACCTGAGTGAGAGGTTGATTTTGAAAGCGAGTGAAACAGCTTGTTATGAAGGAAAAAGAGAGCTACATTCAATTTGAAAGAGAAGGATCTATTAAGAGGTTAATGAAGGACAAAATAGGAAATTCATCAAAATTGGTGCCATATAAAAATCTATTTTTATAAGCCATTGGTAATTAAAAGATTCATAAAAGTTTTAGTGGTATGAAGTAGGATTATCACTTTAATAGTCATGATTGAAAACTTGTAATCGTTTGTCAAAAAGATTAAAAAAAAAAAAACTTGTAATCGTGCTAGTTTATGGATATGCATAAGAAAAAAACTAGTCTCAAAACTTTTAAATGTAGTATAAGGTTAACTGGAGCGCTTGAGCTTGAGAAATTTGTAAGTTGTAAGGAAACTTCTACTGCAATATTAATAAATAATTTGTTACATAAGTATATCGCATTTTGTACTTCTTTTTTCTTTAGAGTTTTGTACAAGGTTGACTGGATCCATAATATATTGTTAAATCGTCTTGATAAGAAGTTTGTCATCATCAGAATTTTAATCACTTTGGATAAAGTGAGTTCATTTTTCTCTATAACTTTCAACTTTTTTTTTTTTTTTTTTACTACCAATGATGGGTTGGAGTGAGAGAGCTCACATTAGAAGACCTTGATCATTCGAGTGGGAGGTTGATTTTGAAAGCGAGTGAAACGGCTTATTGTGAAGGAAAAACAAAGCTATTTCCAAAAGAGAAGGATTTTATTAAGAGGTTAATGAAGGACAAAATAGAAAATTCCTCTCGATTGGCATATCATAAAAATCTATTTTTGTAAGTCAGCCGTAATCATAAATGTCATAATAGTTTAGTGGTATGAGGTAGGATTATCACTTTAATTGTGATGGCTAAAAACTTGTAATCGTGCTGGCTTTTGGATATACATCAGACAAAAACTAGTGTCAAAACTTATAAACATAATGCAAGGTTGAGTGGAGCACTTGAGCTTGAGAAATTTTCAAGGAAACTTCTCCTGCAATACTAATAAATAATTTGTTACGTGCATATATCAAAATTTATACTTCTTTTTGACTTCAGAGCTTTTGTATATCCTCTTCCTTGTATGATTTAGTACTAATTTAGATGTGAAAATATGCCCCAAATTAAAAATTGAAATATTAACACTTGTGATATAATAGAAGGTGTGCACATAAGTAAGAGAAAATTACAAAATTGTGAAATTAATAGAGAAAAGATAACATCAGATAAACAATTTACGTGATTACAATAATGTAATTAGTGGCTTACATACAAGCAAGGTGGCCAATTGTTACCCTTTGGCTGTTGGCTCACAAATAATAATCTTTAGAAAGTCTTACTTCTACAACAAAATAGAATAAATATCTTGATACATTTCATCTGATCCTTTAAAATTATATTTCTTGCTTTGAACCGCTTCTTCCCCCCAATTTCACAACTTCGGTTATACGTGCTCCATTTATTTGAGTTTTTATATGCAAAATAATAATTAATAAATAATATAATTAATAAATAAATTTTTAATTGATCAAACATTGATGATAATAACAATATGTAGTTTAAATTAACTCAAAGTGAAACTTAACTCAAATCGGTATACATGATCAAATTTAACCATACCCTCTCTGAAAAGAGGGAAATTCACATGATTATTGTCATATATGGGAGCTAGAATGTACTCATTATTAAAGCCAACGATATTTATGCTCAACACAAACACTTGAAGATGATGCACACTACTCAAATAATAAAAATGAAAAAAGAAAACTCTCAACCATTATGACAGATTTACTAAATCTATTGTGATGGACACATTAACATAAGAGAGAATTCTAACTGCCAAAAAAACAAACTTTATTAATGTTTAACTATCATGTTATACAGAAGGGAAAGGGAAGCAAAGTTATTCAAAAAATCTGAATATATATATATATTCTATAGAACCTCAAACAATAGTATTCATGTATATTAATGTTCATTATGATTTGATGATAGAAAATGCTTTTTGCAGTGCCCCACATTTAAATCATCCCGGCAACAAAAGTCAGGAAATAAAAAACATATAATCTTCATTCGTTATATGATATTTTAAAGGAATCAAAACTGGGGAAATTAAGCTTTACATATATACACACGAACAAAGCCAGTACAAATATTTAGAAATCACTTTTTTTCGGTGAAACTATATATTAAAGCGTTACAATAATATTGAAAATACAAACACTTTGCATATCGCTTATTCAGTAGTTATTATTAGCCACACATCTTCCTGAATTATTGCCCATATTTGGCCTTATAGTCGTCCCACAGCTGATCAACATTCTTCCCCAAAAGATCGACAAAATATTTATCACTATAACCATATCTCATCTTCTTGTTCAGCTGCGCCACAAAGCCATTTCTCAAGCTGTTACAATAATCCAGAAACCTCGCAGTTACATCGTACCCTTGATCCCAATTGTCTCCCTCCCCAGGCTCCACCCAGTGACTTGGCACATGATTCGACTTCAACCTCACATAATCAGCAACTCCTTCGATCAAGCCTCCGGGAGTCCGGCCGTTTCCGTTCCATTGCCATATGTGAGCCATTTCATGGTAAAGAACCCCAGTTATTTCTCTTCTCACATCACCAGAATACTTTCCTATATAATCCGCGCTGACATGGATTTCGTTGTTGCTGGTGTACGATATTCCATCCATATTGCTGTCTATGAATAAGCTGACTTTCTGCACTTTTTTCCGATCAGCTGGGTTGTTTTGCTGGAAGATCCTCCAGATTAAGTTGGTGGCCTGGAACAGTGTTTGCTTGCTGTAGGTGGCGCCGATTACCTTGTTAAAGCGGGCGCCACCTGCAGTGCTTCCGGCGGTGTTGGTGACTGAGTAATCGACTGCATGGGTCCCTTGCAGTGATGCGAGGGTTAGTAGTAAAGAGAGGTATAGCATGCGGTGAGCCATGAGAGGAAGATATTTTCAAGTACTTTTGCTGGGTGGAGTGAAGTTTTTGTATGAGAACTGCGTTGTTGCTCGATGGTTTATATAGAGTTTGATATCAACAGAAAAATGAAGCTTAATTAGAGAGGGTCAACGGTTTAACTGTCTTTCTCTAATATTGAGTACTTGGAAGGGGTGGACCCAATGTAGGGCCAATCGGGGGACCTGTCTCCCCTGAAATTCTGTAAAAATTTATTAGGTTGTATGGTGTGAGTATATTCACAAAACGTGGAAATGCATTGATGGTTGGAGGCGTGCACATTTTTCACCCAGCTCCTGGTTCGAATCCCTAAGAGACATTAATGTTTTGACCCTTTCTCATTACATTTCCTTCCCACTATTTGATGACATTGGCTTTTAACCCTCCCTTTTTATACATATTTACTTTTTAACCCTTTTTTGCACATTTACTTTTTAAATTTTATACACATTTACTATTCAACCTCTCCTTTACACGTTTACTTTTTTTATATATTTTACTAAAATTACTTATTTAAATTAATAATTTTTTAAGTAAATAATAAATTTACATAGTTTATGTTATTTTTTATTTTTATTTATTTTAATGATTTCGTTATGATTTATATTTACTTTGCTTTAATATTATATATTTTATTTTATTTAAACTATATTATGTTATCGAACTTTACTTTAAAAAAAAATATTATATATTTAGTATGAATATCGATGTTTATATTACTTTATTTATGTGCCCCCTAAATAGGTTTTCTGGGTCTGCTATAGAAAGCCATTTCTACCCGATAGCTAATTTGTAATTTGTTGTTTGGCAAATGCAGGTTATTATTATTTTTTTATTAAGAAAAAATGGAGTTAATGCATCAAGATCTATCCATTCTATTGTATAATATTTTATTTGAGTTTGATTAAAATCGCGGTTTGACTAATATTTCTTTTGATTTGCAGTGGAAGAATATATTTACTTCAAAATGACAAACTAAAAGGCATATAAATGTGTTGTACTCATAGTGTGGCTGACCAAAACAAGTGTTAATTAAAGCTTAATTAGCACTCATATTTACTGAATTTATAGTTCTATATTTTATCTGGGTTTGAATAAAATTGCGGTTTTACTAATATTTGTCTTGATTTGTAGTGGAAGAATATATTTACTTCAAAATGACGAATTAAAGCTTAATTAGCACTCACATTTACCGAATTTATAGTGCAATATTTTATATGGATTTGATTAAAATTGCAGTTTGACTAATGTGATTTGCAGTGGAAGAATATATTTACTTCAAAATGACGAATTAAAAGACATATAATTGTGTTGTAATCATAGTGTGGCTGACCAAAACAAGTATTAATTAAAGTTTAATTAGCACTCACATTTACTAACTCACAAAACAATATTTTATATGGGTTTGATTAGAATCGCGGTTTGACTAATGTTTATCTTGATTTGCAATGGAAGAATAGAGTTACTTCAAAATGACGAATTAAAAGACATAATTGTGTTGTAATCATATTGTGGCTGACCAAAACAAGTGTTAATTAAAGCTTAATTAGCACTCACATTTACTGAATTTATATTCGATACAAGGCAGTGCTCGATCGATTCTGACCAAGGTTTTAATATCGGGCTATCGCATGTACAGATACATTTGTGATATAATAGACAGTATATAAGTAATGATAATTACAAAATTTTGAAATTAAAAGTGAAAAAATTACTTCAGTACACAATTTAAGTGACTACAATAACATGATTAGTGGCTTACATACAAGCTAGGTGGCCAATCGTTCCCCTTGGCTGTTGGCTCACAAATATTATGATAGATTTACTAAATCTAGTGTGATTGACACGATAGCATAAGAGAGAACTCCAATGGTAATAATAATAATAATAATAATAATAATAATTAATGTTTAACTATACAAAAGAGAAAGCAACAGTTTCCAAAAGTCTGAGTATGTATAGAACCTCAAACGTAGGAGTTTATAATTAATAAAATAATAGAATATATGATCTTATTCGTATATAAATAATAATCGTCATGTGTACCACTATTTAATATAGTTTGATGACAGGAAATGCTCTTTGTAATGATTTATATTTAAATGGTCTTGACAATAAATGTAAAAAAAAAAAAACGAAAAAAAGGCTAACAACTTCTTTTGTTCTAAGATATTTAAAGGAATCCAAACTGGGAAATATATATATATGAACAAGCACAAACAAGCCACTACAAATTTTCAGAAATCACTCTTATTCGGTGAAATTATATATTAAAGCGTTACAATAATATTGAAAATACAGACACTTTGCATATCTCTTATTCAGTAGTTACTATCAGCCACACATCTTCCTGAATTATTGTCCGTATTTGGCCTTATAGTCCTTCCACAGCTGATCAACATTCTTCCCCAAAAGATCAACAAAGTATGTACTACTATAACCATCTCTCATCTTCTTGTTCAGCTCCGCCACAAAGCCATTTCTCAAGCTGTTACAATAATCCAGAAACCTCGCCGTCACGTCGTACCCTTGATCCCACCTGTCTCCCTGCCCAGGCTTCACCCAGTGACTCGGCGCATAATTCGCCTTCAACCTCACATAATCAGCAACTCCTTCGATCAAGCCTCCAGGAGTCTGGCCCTTGCCGTTCCATTGCCATATGTGAGTCATTTCATGGTAAAGAACCCCAGTGATTTCTCTTCTCACATCACCAGAATATTTTCCTATATAATTCGCGCTGACATGGATTTCGTTGTTCCTAGCGTACGCTACTCCATCCATGCTGTCTATGTATAAGCTGACTTTCTGCACGTTTTTCCGGTCAGCTGGGGTGTTTTGCTGGAAGATCCTCCAAATGAAGTCGGTGGCGGAGGACAGTGTTTGCTTGCTGTAGGTGGCGCCGATTTCTTTGTTGAAGCGAGCGCCACCGGCAGTGCTTCCGGCAGTGTTGGTGACTACATAGTCGACTGCATGGGTGCCTTGCAGTGTTGCCAGGGTTAGTAGTAAAGAGAGGTATAGCATGTAGTGAGCCATGAGAGGAAGAGATTTTTCAAGTGCTTTTATTGGGCGGAGTGAAGTTTTTGCATGAGAAATGCGTTGTTGCTCTATGGTTTATATAGAGTTTGATATCAACGGGAAAACGAAGCTTGATTAGATTCATAAATTGTGGTAAATAGTGCTTGGCTTGCCAATTTTGACTGGATCAGCCTACAAATATTTTTTTCTCTGTTTCCCTGGACGAAAAAGAAAGACAAATTCTCAAATTTTCAATTCAAAATTATAGTGCAAACAGCCCTAAATTTGATAATTGACTTTGACTTTGCCAATTGCCACTTAAAGAGTTTGCCGACCTAGAAAGTCCTATGCTCAGTGGCAATAAACAAAAATGGTCCATCTTTACCAGTCGCCATTTATCGATGTTATTTATTTCCCTTTCATTATAAACCAATCCTTGTTGTAAAATAAATAAATAACAGTAAATAGAAATAAAGAAATAACAATAGATAGAAATGAGATAATTATGATATTCTCCGTTGTTTGATCTAGTCCCTAATATCCTCTTATAGTTTGGAAAAATTGCATTTTCTTTCTTCTATTAGTTTTGTTAATGAAAAGTAGATTCTTACAATGACAATATACGAAAAGATGAAATTACTCTTAATTATAAAAAAAAAAAATTAATAAAACAAAATTGAAAGTAAGAAAATAATTGAAGAAAAAACACTCGGAATACTCTTCAGACACTCTCCACTAATCACTTACACATCATTATCATCATCATCCTTAACAACAAAATGTTGAAAATATTGGTTCAAATTTTATCACCAAGTCTATCCAATTTAACAACAAAAATGAACCCATCACCAAGTCTATCCAATTTCATTTGGGTTCAAATCGAACTCAGATGAAATCGAGGTCCGGAGATACCCAGAGTTTCATCCAGATTTGATTCAAACCCGAATGAATATATAGGTTCATCAAAATCGAACCTAGATGAACACATTTAGGTTCGATTTCCAATCCAAATGATGGGCTTCGAGAGGAAGAAGAAGAAGAGGAGGAGAAGAAGAAGAATAGAGGGAGAAGAAAGAGGAGAAGAAGATACTGGAGAATAAGAGAGAGTGACGTGTTTTTTGGAGAAATGATTTTTTTTTAATTGTTTTGAATTATGTTAGATATAGTTTTTTTAAAAATATTTTTTAAATTATTTTAACTACTAATTATTTTTTAAAAATATAATCTTTCATCTGTATCGTATACGTGGCACTCATCTATTTGTTCATTACAAGAAAAAAAATAACAATATTGGATTATTCATACTAGGCACTAAATATCCAGTATGGATAACATTATAGTATTTTAAAAAAAAAAAAAAATTAAATGGACTTATCCATACTAGGCTTTTATTATGTTTATTATTAAAAAAGATAGAAAGTCACTTATCCATACTTAACATTGTTGACCCTAATTGATTATCCATACCAAGCATTAATGACCTGGTATAGATATTATTATTTTTTTTAATTTTAAAATAATTTTTCAACATCCATTTGGGCCTATTAGAACCCGGTATGGATACCAATAGATTATCCATACTAGGCATTTGTTGTGCCCGGTATGGATAATATAATTCTTAAAAAAATAATAATAAAATTATTGATTATCCATACCAACATCGAGCATTACAGGCCCGATATAGATAAACTTATATTTATGATTAAAAAAATAAATAGTCACTTATCCATACCGGGCACTGTTGGTCGGTATGGATAAACAATTATCAATATCGGGCCAACAGTGTCTGTTATGGATAAGTGACTATCTATTTTTTTTAATAAATATTGTCCATACTAGACATTAATGACCCAGTATGAATATTATTGTTTTTTTAAATTTTAATATAATTTTTTCAACATCCATACCAAGTCCATTAGAACCCGGCATGGATGGTATTTGTTAAAAAAAAAAAATTAGATTATCCATCGGGTGCCTAACACGCCCGGTATGGATAATCTGAGTTATATATACCAGGCAATTAGGAGCTCGCTATAGATAATATGTGTTTAAAAAAAAGATAGATTATCTATACCAAGTGGTTCCCGTGCTGGTATGGATAATCTAGGCATCATTTCAGTAGCCCGACTCTCCTCTCTCATTTCTCAATTTTCTTTCTCTTTCTATCTCTTTCTCTTATATCTTCTCTCTCATCAAACCCTAGCCACCCCCCACCCACTGCGTCGTTTCAGTAGTCGACCACCGTCGCCAGTGAGTCCTCTCTTCTTCTTCTCATTTTCTTTTTCTTTTTCTTTTCTTCTTTTTTCTTCTTCTTTCTTTTTCTTTTCTTCTTTTTGTTGTTGTTCTTCTTCTTTTGTCCATAGGACAGTTAAACTGCCGTCCGACCGTCAACACAGCAATTTGGCCATCGACTTTTTTTTTTCTCTCATTTTTTCACTCTTTTCTTCTCTTGTAGTCGTTGTTGAGGACTGACGCCGTCCGACACCATTGTATTCACTGATCTACTGTTTTTCCACTGTCCGGAACCATTATCTTCGCCGATCTACTCCTCTTCCGTTGTTTTCTTTGTCAATGAGGTATAAGTTTTATGATTTTATGTTTTTCGATATTTTAATTTATGATTTTGTGTTTTATGGATTTTACTAGATATTGTATATGTATTATTGTTGTTATGATTATACTTGGATAGAATGTGAGGAATTAGTTATAAACATCTAATATTAATGAGTGTAATCATATTTTCATATTTTTTACAATATGTGTGTATATATATTGTTTGTGTATATGTTTGCGGAGAGACAAAATCTCTAAAGTAGTCAAATCTGTTGTGAAATAATTTTGCTATTTAAATTGTAGGTGTTTTAGTAAGGTCGAAAAACAGAGAAAACTTTGTCAAAATTTTCGTAAAAATGTTCCCGATATCTATTCTTCCTCATAACAATACTATTTAGTTTTTTCGTAAACATAATATTCAAGTGGTTTAAATCTGATGAGAGTTAGTAAAAGTGTTAACTTTGCTAAACCTTCAGCTAAGATAAATATTTATAAAATTTATATTATTTATTGTTTTAATTTAATTTCATATATAGATGTAATTATTAAAAAAATTTAATAGGAGTAAATATTTAAATTCTTGTGCATATATAGTCTATTTCTTGAGGTTTCTCAAGCCAAGTTGGTGGATTAAGTGGCAACCATTACAAGTTATTAGATTGGATGAGTAGAGAAATAGTGGTGGCGAAAGCGAAATTGACTCAAAGGGCTCGAATGCTAAAGTCTAGATTATTGACGTGTTTCTGTGAAGAAAGTAATGATTAGTGTTTCGCTATCTTGACCTATCAATGAGCTACTAATTTTAGAAAATACATTAAACTTATTTATTACTTAGCCAGTAAAATATATTATATTTTAGGATTATATACTGAGTTATTATAATATTTCACAATGTATGACAACTTTAGATGATATACGTTAACTTTAGATGATTTACATTAACATTAGGTGATGTAATTTAAATTTTTTTAATATTAAATTATATATACTATTATACCCATTTTCTGGATTGGTCCACATGGACCAACACAGGCCTTGTTAACTTGAATAGAAGTAAGGGCCCAGAAGGCCCAAAGTTGGAGCCAGCGGTTGCACGCCCAGCTCGAGAGGCCATACAGGTCGCGAGCTCACAACAGTTCCCAGAGCGCCTCCTGCCCGTACCTTCAGCTCGTGGAGCTCGCGAGGTCGCACAGGTCGCGAGCTTGCGAGAATCTCCAGACCGTCTTATCTCTCCTCCTGGTCGCATCGGCTCTCCTCCAATGTGCACCACCTGGTTGATTGGAAGGCTTATCCTAGGGATACCGTGTATAGCAAGTTGTCAGAATTACCAATTCCCATGATTCCCCGTCGGAAACTGTCTGCACAATTACCCAGAAACATTTAATGAAGTAAAAGTCTCTTCAGGTATATTAAATGCAGACTCATGCAGGAAGAAAATCATCATTACCTTTACAATTAATGTAGCATAACAATGTCAGAATTAGTTGAAACTAGCCAACTAGCAGTTGCTAGTAACGTGTATAATCTTCTTTTGTATTTTCTATTGTCATGTCCCCGCCTCTATAAAGGTGGGAGACATTTTACTGTACCGATAAGTTGAATATACGAGAAAACTGTCACTCTGCCGGAATAACCCCAAAGTGGCCGTGGATGTAGGTGCAGTCACCGAACCACGTAAAAATCCTTGTGTTTCTCTCTCTCTCTCTCTCTCTTTCTCTTTAATTTCCTTGTTGATCACCTCATTAACTTCATCCAACCTCCAGGACCGACATTCTTTCACCTGAATTAATCACCACCAACCTTGAACTTCATCAATTGCTCATTTACTATCCTTCCATCAGTACGACCAGAACTTTTAATTACCCAGTTCGCCGTCTGGACCCCAGAATCTCTGGTTGACCGTTTCCGAACGTCAACATATACATATCACGTTTCTGAATGTTGTTAGTTTATTCTAAAATTAAATATTTTTCATGTCGGGCACGTGCTCAGTATGTATAATATTATCCATACCAGGCACGTGACCGATATGGATAGTGGACAGGTCACAGGTCGACCCATGGGTTGACCCGTGACTTGTAGCATATCCATATCAAGTACTGCCCGGTATGGATACTACTGGTATCCATATCGACAGCATCCATGCCAGGCCATCTGCACGGTATGGATAGTCAACCATTTCGAGCAATGTCCGATATGGTTGATCTATTTGTTATAGTGGTCTAATTTTTTTAAACTTATTTTATAATGAATTGACAGTTTTACCTTTATTGATTAATGGTCAAACATTAATTTTTAACATCCAAGTTAATGATAGAGGTTTTTTTTGACTATTTTTATTAACTATAAGGGTTCCTTAACAATTTCTTAAGTCATAGGGGTTTGTTGGCCATCATCTCAAACTACACAGGGGAAACTAGAATTATCCCGACAGAAACGAAATTGGGAATAGCTAGGAGGGAGAGAGAGATTGAAACGTGGAAGAGCAATATTGCTCACGTATGTTTTATTATCACCAGAGTAACGTGTGTGTGTGCGTATATATATATATATGTGTGTGTGTGTGTATGTATATGTATACAAACTTTAGTTCGGTCAACATCTCAAAAATATACAAAATATTGTTTCTTACATCGGTAGATATCCACCCACTTACAAGAATCATAACAATTATCCAGTATGAGATGCTTTCATTAAAAAGCAAAATGCACAAAACCCCCCTGAAGTAAGGCTTTAAATAGATGAATACGAAGTTTGAGTTTAATAACGATTAACCCCCTATCGTCAGTGTCAATTAGTCCACATTTATTTGATGGAGGGTATTTTCGTCAATTTGTTAGGGAAAATGCCTCTCAAGTCACATTATTATTATTTTATTTTTGAAAAAATTAGGCCACATTAATTACATGTCAGATTTTTGGAATAAAAATATTAAAAAAAAAGAAACTATAGGAAAAATTAAAAAAAAAAATTGTTCTTCTCATTCATTTTGGTCAATCTCTCTCTCTTTACCGTCTCTCTTTTTCTCTTCGACCCTTCAGTTTTTCTCATCTGGGTTCCGACCCATTATCTAGGACGAACCCAAATTATGTTGCATCACTCCTAGCTCTCTCTTTCTCTCCAATCTCTCTATGATCATTCCCTATTTGTTCAATCCATCATCTGGGCGAGTTCGATTCATCCGGGAGATTGAGACCCTTAGTTTCATTTATCAAAGGCCCCTGGTCTGGTCTCCGACGAAGGAGGCCGAAGGGTCTCCGTCAATTTATTTATTTTTGAAATTAATCGATCAAGTTCTAGGCCTTTTTTGAAATTGATTGATTTTTTTTTCAGAGATCCGAATTGGATGGAGGGAGAAACAGAGCAGTCGGAGTTGCAAGACGGCGATGGAGGACAGTGCACTTCTCTCTCTCCCCTTTCTTTTTTCTCCCTGGAACTCCCCTTCTTTTTTCTCCCTAGATAGTTTTAGGTATAAAAACCCATTAATTTGGGTTTGATTGAAGATGATGTTTGGGGTTTTTGTAGATGATGTGTTTGAAGATGATGTTTGGAGTTTTTGGTCTAGATGGGCTTGTAGTAGCTGGGTGTTTGAGGTTGATGTAGTGGATGATTGATTGATGATGTGTTTGAGTTTTTGCATATGATTGATGACATGTTTGAGTTTTTACAGATTAATGTCTGGATGGGTTTTTGCAGATTGTTGTTGCGGGTAGTGGCGATGTACAAGGGGAAGGATGTGAGGAGTAGGGAAGAAGATGAAATGGTGGAGAATTTGTTTGATGCTTTGTGTTGTTTGGTTCTGTCATTAAAGAGTTAGGTTTCTAGGTTTGAGAGATGAAGGTCTGGGTTTTTGGGTGAGCAGATGAACTACAACTTCTTTTTTTTTTTCAGTTTTATTTTTCGATTTTTTTTCTTATCTTATCACTATCGTCCATCTTTTTCAGATGGACAAGAGAGATTTAATATTTTTTTTATGAAAATAATTTTTATTATTTTAATTTATTTTTTTATTGAGTTATTTTTATTCTTTTAAATTTTAAAGGAAAAAAAATTAATTTTAAAAACTGAGGGCATTTGCGTCTTTGCACTTCAAACCAAAGTTAACCGTTAGATTTAACACATTTTGACTGTTAAGCTGGGGCTATTTTGTTATAAAACTCAAACTTCGTATCCAACTGTTTAAGGTCTTACCTGATGGGGGTTTTGTGCATTTTGCTCTTCATTAAAAACTTATTTTTAAGTTTGCAAAAATGTTTAACAGTTTTTTCTAGAAAAATATTTCGTTTATATTTTATTTCAATTGAACAATTCAAAGAAAAATGCTGTATACATGAAAAACAGTAACCTAAATGAAACACATGTTGCTACTCTAAGTCAGATATATGATACTTTCTCTTTCTTTATTTTCTTCAACCATTATTGCCAACCAATTATGAATGGACTAATTCTCTTGACCAAAAATAGGAAGCATTTGGTAAATTCAGAGTAGCTTCTTTTTTGTTTTTGTTATTTTTCGTTTTTGGTTGTGAAGAAAATTTTCAATACAACAAGCTCTATGCATCCTATATAACAATATCATTATATGATATATATATATATATATATATATAACCAGCTAAGTATGTTTTTCATGTGTCATATCATAATATTAGTGATTGGATGCATACACCTCAATGCCTTGAAGATTTCCACTTGGCTTTGAATAGCTAAAAATCTCTAAATTATGGCAAATTAATCTCTTCAGAAACAATTAAAGTTATGCTACAAAACTTGCTTCATATAATACTGTTACTTTCTTTACATAATAAGTATTAACTCAGATCCATAATTGAGGTAGTTGATATTTTTAGTAAATATTGTAATAACTATGCCATAAATATTCTCCATGAGATTTCTCTTTTCGTATTTTATTTAATCACAAAAAGAAGGACAGCCAAATAAGATAAGTTGATATAAAAATTAGCCAACTATAGGCCTAGAAGCGGAAATCATTATTCTTCAAACTGTCTTCTTGTATGGGTTAGCAAGTTGATACCAGTTTAGGTTTGTTTGTTTGTATGTTAAAAAAATCCAAAGAATAAAACAAAAGTTACACTTCCAGAGGAAAAAACAAAAAAAACCGAACTTAGAAAACAAAAAAGCAGAGCAAAACAAGCACTAAAATATCAAATCACGGAAGAGAAAACAGTAGTGAACCACCCACACTAAACGTAGTATTCTAGATATTTCAAAGCGACCATTTCGCTGCAGGCTTGTATAGATATTAATCAGAAACTAACGAAGTTTAAGCTGAATTCAAAGTAAAGAGCAAACCTTAATTTGCCTAATTTTTGTTGAAATTCTAGAGCCTTGATGGACAAAGCACAAAGCTTGGTCCACGATTTTGTGGATCATTTTTATTAATGACTTCCAATTCAGGGACGGGGCTAGAAAAGTTTTTCGGTGAAGGAGACCTTATATAGTTAGTGAATATTAAAACGAAGCTCAGTTAAAGTGTTCTTCAAATGTAAAATATGGTGTCATGGTGTAAATTGGTCAAAGTTTAATTGCATCCACAATGTACATAAATATATTAATAACTATCAGTAATAGATATTTATCTTCTCAGAATTGATATATCTTATTCTGTTAATTAAGTCACCTTATGGTAAGATGAAGTTGGCCAGTTATTTATCCCTCATATTAATCATATCCTAAAGGTTATGCGTTTGAATTGATTAAAATGACCTAGTTCTTTCATAATATGCGGCTGGCCCTCCTGATTTAAGGTCCTGTATATTAAACTTCCTTCCTGTTTATTTATTTCTATAGTCGTTTTCAGAGTTTTTTTTATTTCTTGGGTAATCATATAAAGCTAACTAACTGAATTCTGTCCAACTTTGCTTCTTAAATTAGAGTAGATATACGTGTACAACATATATTATATTGTTAGCACACAACGTCTACCGTGGGGATTTGAAAAAATTATAGGGGAGATTGATTTAAACTAAATTAATTACAAAAATGATATTTATTGCCGTATGCGTACAGTGTTTTCCTTTTGGTAGTTAATGGCTAAGGAATATAAGGAAAATCAAGATGTACAAGATTAAAAGAAATCCTTGTGTATCTCCTTCATTGTATGGTTAACAGACCAGTACTAATTAAAGGTTGTCGGTGTAATTCTTATTTTATTTTATTCATTAATATGAGTGAGAGAAATTAATTTGAATTTAGAATCTCAATATTAATTGAAAAATTAAGCTATCATCCAACCATATAAGATCCGCTTATATTACTGTAAAGTTACTTGCCTTGACAAGTTCTAATCTTGTTAAATTATTTCGTTGATCTCCCTAAAATCACGCAAGAAGTTTGTATATTAGAATTTTCTCTGTAATTACTTATTCATTTGTCAATGCCTTGTAAGAACATCTTGTCTCATTTATTACTGTAACGCAAAAACAGACGAGAATTAATTAAAACTTGTCGTGATATACGTGATGAAAGCTGTCTTTATGATTCATTGGGTTGCACAAGTCCACCCAATTTTGACAAATGGGATATAATCAAAATACCTCTATAAATTAACATATTGTCACACTACCCCTCATTATCAAATTTTTAATTCCCAAATTATTCCCTGAATTTCAACGATTCACCAAACAGTCCCTTCCGTTAATTTTCCTCCAACCAAATGCACGAAAGGTCCATTTTACTGTCAAATGAGAATAGAAAATGGCAGGCATACCCTCAAAAGATTTAAAAGTATTTTTTTTAATTTTTTTTTTTCTAGAATGGAAGATAGGAATTAAATTTAAAAAAAAAAAAAAAAACTATTCAGATCTTATCATTTAAAAATAAAAAATAAAACTTGAATCTTAAACCTTTGATCCGATTAAAGAAAATTTTCAATCACCCATGCTGGCACCCTATCGCCTAACCCCTACTAAGAGGATATGCTATAAGCAGAGATGGACCCACCATAGAGTCAGACAAGTCCCGTGGCCCTACTGAGATTTAAAAAATATATATAAAAAAATATTAAAAAAAAAAAGGGACCATTGAGTCGTTCTCCCGTGAACAAAAGTGACTCGTTCTTCATTTGCTCTCAGTTAGTTGTTTCTCTCTGCTTTCTTTGTGCATGTTGTACTGGGTTTAAAAAAAAAAAGATGGGAGGTATTTTGAAACTTGTAATGTATATTTAGCATCATCCACCATTGAAATGATACTTGTCTAAGCCCAAATTTGTATCCCAATTACAATAATCCATGGACCTTTACCTACTTTGAATGATCCGGAAAGGCCCGTTGGTAGGTACCCACTAATGTTATTTTGACAACTATTTGTTTAATTACATCCAATGTTTGGTACATGAACCCTTTATTAACTACACTCATTGAAAATTTTCTAAAAGATTCAAATTTATTCATTTTTAATATAATCATAACATAATCTAAAACCTATAATTAGGGTTCATTCAAGCTTACTAAGATTAAACATATGTCCTCAAAATCTATTCTAACAATATCGATAAGATATATATTCCTACAATACAAGGAGAAAATTTTTCTTACATACAATTAAGTATTTATGATGAGAATCATGAGAGTCAAACTACTATCACAAATATAAAAAAGATATATTGTTAAAAAATAGTTCAATTTACTAAAGTATGATAGAATAAAATTAAAAAAACTAATTTTCCTATTAAATAATTATAATTTTAAATTATATTATTTTTAATTAATGAAGTGTAGTTGAAAGAGGTGCACAATTTTTTTTATCACCTACCATAAGAACGACTCAAATCTTGAACATTATTTATGTGTTTTATCTGAACAAATTTTTTGAGTCCACCACTGACTTCAAGAATCTTTTTTATTAAGGATATTTTAATAATAGCTAATAACTAGATATCATTAACTTTAGAAGTTACTTCATTTCTACTGTTTTACTTAAAATGAAATCCAAATACTTTTATTTTGTTAAGATATATACCTCTTAAATTTAATTTTAAGTTAGAAAAAAAAAAATCTTAATCTTTAGTTTTTTTCCAATAAGATTTAATTTGAAAAGAACAAACAACACCATACACTTCTGTTACACTTAATGAGTTTGTCAATGAAAAAAAGACTTATCGAGTTCTTTCACCACTCAGCATCACCTTTCCATATTTAGCCTTGTAATCACTCCATAGCTGATCAACAGTCTTCCCGAGAAGATCAACGAAGTAACTACTACAATAACAACTTCTCATCTTCTTGTTAAGCTCTGCCACAAAACCATTTCTCAAACTGTTGCAATAATCCAAAAACCTTGCCGTCACATCATACCCTTGATCCCACCGGTCTCCCTCCCCCGCCTGCAGCCAATGACTCGGCGCATAGTTCGCTTTTAACCTCACAAAATCCGCTATTCCCTCTATCAATCCTTGTGGAGCCTCGCTGTTGCCCTTCCATTGCCATATCTGTGTCATTTCATGGTATAGTATCCCGGTGACTTCTCTCTTCACATCACCAGTATAATTTCCTATATAATTCGCGTTCAAGTAGATTGCATTGTCCTCTTTGTATGCTACGTCCTCTTTGCCCAAGTTGTCGATGAACAAGCGGACTTTCTGCACAGGTTTTCGCTCAGCTGCGGTTGTTTGCTGGAAGATCCTCCAGATGAAATCGGTGGTGGAGCATAATGTTTGTTTACTGTAGGTGGCGCATATTTCGTTGTTGAAACGGACGCCACCGACGGTGCTTCCAGCATTGTTGGTGACTGTATAGTCGACTGCTTGGCTTCCATGCAATAGTACTGTAAGGGTTACTAGCAAAGAGAGGTATAGCGTACGGTAAGCCATGAGAAGAAGAGCTTTCAAGTGCTTTTTGTTCTACTTTTGAATGACGGATACGTTACTGCTCTATAGTTTATATAGAGTTGGATATTGATATCAAATTGTAGCGACCGAATTTAAACAGTAAAAAATCCAAAAAAAAAAAAAAACCCTTAAAATGAAAGATAATATCGCTAAACCCCTATTTTTAACATAAAAATGAATGATTTCATATTTATTTCATTTTTAAGGGGTATTTTGATAATATCCCTTTAAAATAAATCATTTAAAAAAAAAAAAAGCGTATAGACTTCTTCTCGATTAATGACAAGTTTAATAATAACAAAAAAAGATAAATCATATTTTTAGTTTTCCTGTAAGTAAATATTACAAAAGTTTGTTAATATTGCAAGGACAACTAAAGTATACTTTAATGCTGATATTGTCTTATAAATCGAATGTTGATGCTCAATTGGAATACAATTTATGATATTATCTAAACTATTTTAAATTCAATTAAGCTTTTATATATTGGAGACCCTTCTATATATTTTTCTGTGTTTTCATTTTTGTGGATAAAAGGAAGGATATATACATTTACAAACTTTCTCATTGGAAACTACTGTCAAACTAATCACAAGGAACAAATGCGATGAATTTGCTGACCATCGAGTATGACATGGTCTTGTTGCCCGATCTAGCTAGAAAGTCTTAATAGCTTGGAATCTGTTTACCTCCACTTTTCGAGTTTCTCATTTTGAAATACTATTTTCCTTTTGTTCAAGTAAATGAATAAAATTATAGTCCTTTAAGTATGAAGAACAGGATTACCATTATGAGTATGTTTAAGAGTGTTTTATGAATAGAGTAATACTAGACATCTCAATTTTATCTAATGTCCCTTGATGTAAAAATCCATGATCAGTTCATAGTGAGATAAGTTATTATTAATATCTATCTATTTACCAATTAATCACTGTAAAAAGGATGTAAAATGTGATATAAAGGTAATGTGCTTAGCATTACTCTATAATTCTAGCTTTAAAGAAAAACATTGGGTTTAGAAATTTTAAATTAATATTTTATTAAAAATATATATATATGTTTATTTTTTTCCCAGTTATATTCTTTAAAAAAAATCGATACTGAATACAATAATTTTGATTTTAAAAAACAGCCAACAAGGGGCTCGGGAGGGAAAATTATCATCCTTTTAACTATCTTTCTTTGCATTTGTTGAAATTAGTCATTTGTTTGGGGTGTTTGTTGATGATGAAAAATCCACATAA
This sequence comes from Litchi chinensis, assembly GCA_019925255.1. NCBI lineage: Eukaryota > Viridiplantae > Streptophyta > Magnoliopsida > Sapindales > Sapindaceae > Litchi > Litchi chinensis. Next base: position 28,074,408 of record CM034465.1, on the reverse strand, counting down.
CATGTGTAACAAAAACAAGCCGGCACAAAAGCCGAACAAGCAAGCTGCAACAAAACGATGAAGTCCAAAAATGTTGCTAGCTCTATGCAGCTTACATCCAGGTGGAAACCCTTAATTCGTTTACTACTTTTTCATTAATATGCTTGTCTTTGGATCATCGGCCGCGACTTTTGCTCAGGGACAACAGAAAAGTCTTTTGAGAGAGGGCAGGCAATCTCATTTAGGGTAAACTAGTTCTTGGAGGAATATGAAGATACAATTGTTAGCTAGCTAGGGTGCATAATTCATAAATTGGGTGTCCAGATTACATTTAGGGACAAAGACAAAAGTGGCATATTTAAATAGTGACTTAACATTTATGTCCATTTTGAGAAAATGTGACAATAGAGTCCCAAATGATATATAAAAGTACCAAAATACCCTTCCAGCAAAAATGTGTAATAATAGTTAGGTTTTGTAAAAAATATGTTCCCCCCAAAATCAAACCTTGAAAAAAACATTTTGCCTCCCAAAAAAAAACCTTTTGCCTCCCAAAAGCAATAACAGCTTCTACCTCCCCCAAAATCAACACCCGTCGTCGTCTATCCGTATCGTGCACAGAGCCACGCAGCGCCGTCGTCGTCGTCTGCCCTTTGCCATCGAGTTGCCTGTGTCAGTCTTGCATGCGCGGCACCGGACTAGTCACACCAAGGTGAGAAGTGTGAGTAATACCAGTACTGTCTAAGTATGACTAGTGGTACATTGGGTTGATGAAAAAAAACCAGTAGCAAAAACACTAGTCACACCAAGGTGACGAGTGTGAGTAATACCAGTTCTGTCTGGGTGTGACTAGTGGTGTCATGGATTGATGAAAAAAAACCAGTAGCAAAAACACTAGTCACACCAAGGTGAGGAGTGTGAGTAATACCAGTTCTGTCGCGGTGTGACTGGTGTTTTTGCAACTGGTTTTTTTTCATCAATCCAATGCACCACTAGTCACACCCAGACAGAACTGGTATTACTCACACTCCTCACCTTGGTGTGACTAGTGTTTTCGTTACTGATTTTTTTTCATCAACCCAATGCACCACTAGTCACACCCAGATAGAACTGGTATTATTCACACTCCTCACCTTAGTGTGACTAGTGTTTTCGTTACTGGTTTTTTTTCATCAACCCAATGCACCACTAGTCACACTCAGACAGAACTGGTATTACTCACACTCCTCACCTTGGTGTGACTAGTGTTTTCGTTACTGGTTTTTTTTCATCAACCCAATGCACCACTAGTCACACCCGGTCAGAACTGGTATTACTCACACTCCTCACCTTGGTGTGACTAGTGTTTTCGTTACTGGTTTTTTTTCATCAACCCAATGCACCACTAGTCACACCCAGACAGAACTGGTATTACTCATACTCCTCACCTTGGTGTTCAAAAGTTAAGATACATTACCCGTAGTGCAGAAGAAGATTATGGATGGTGGATGGTGGATGGAATTTGTCGCGCAGAAGAGAATGACGATAGATGACGTATGGTGGCTGTGAAGAAGAAAATGAAGCTGGATGGTGGCTGTGAAGACGATGAAGATAAGGCTGTGAAGACGAAAATGAAGATGGATGCTGGATGGTGGCTGTGAAGACGAAAATGAAGCTGGATGATGGTTGTGATGGCTGTGAAGACGATGGTGAAGCTGAATGAAGCTGGATGAAGCTGGATGGTGGCTGTGAAGAAGAAAATGAAGCTGGATGGTATAGACGAGAATGAAGCTGGAATTCGTAGTGCAGACGAGAATGAAGATCGATGGTGGATGGTGGCTATGAAGAAGACGAGAATGAAAGAGTAAGAGGAGCAGCATAAGAGAGAATGCAGAAGAGAATATTTGCCTCCCAAAATCATTAGTTTTAATTTTAGAAAGGGTATTTGTGTCCAAAAAAATAGGGCTTGAGACTCAATTGTTAATTTTATTGAAATTGGATAAAATTGTTATTGCAATAATTGAAAGTGCCACCAGGTGACATTTCCTCTTACATTTATGGACTGTCAAAATTATGGGATTTGATTGATTAATATTTTTGCTTGATGATCGATATTTACCCTCTCTAAAACTGTGGATATACTCCTATAGTAAATTTACCTCATTAATTTTTTTTTTAAAGAATCCTAGTGTACATAAAAAAAATAAAAAAAAAAAATTGATGACATTTATTTACAAATGTAAAATGCAAATAAAATTAAAAGGAGTATATATTTTTTTATATTAAGTGAGTTATAATTATAAATTATAATTTTTAAAAAATAATATTCACTTGGGTGTATAAATGAAAGGGACTTACATAGAGTTTTTTCTGAGATAGACTTACATAGAGTTTTAATGGGTGCAAATATCACCACTCCTTTTAGTGTTGAAAATTGAACCTGGTTTTGGGTTTCTAACTAAACCCATCGAACCTAACCGAATCCCTCAAACGAAAGAGTAGCAATAAGTCCACCCAACTAATTAAAACTATATGTGTGAGATCCCACATCGATTGGAGAGGGGAACGAAGCATGCTTTATAAGCTGTAGATACCTCTTCCCATGTGATGCGTTTTAAAACCATGCAGCTGGTTTGGTCAAAGTGGACAATATCACGTGGCGATTAGGTCCGGGGCTGTTACAAATGGTATCAGAGCTTGGGGCCAGGTCGGTGTGCCAGCGAGGACGCAAGGCCCCTATGAGGGGTGGATTGTGAGATCCCACATCGGTTGGAGAGGGGAACGAAGCATGCTTTATAAGCTGTGGATACCTCTTCCCATGTGACGCGTTTTAAAACCGTGCTGCTAGTTTGACCAAAGCGGACAATATCACGTGGCGGTTAGATCCGGGGCTGTTACAATATGCATATAATTTTTGCAAATATTTATGATTCACTTAATATGAAAATATTATTTCTTTTAGTTTTATTGTATGTTTTGTAAATAAACCACACTAAAAGACTTTATCAAATAAATTAGAATTTGCTTTTTCATTTAGTTAAAAATATGTTCTTACCAAAATGATATGCACAAATATTACCATCTTGTGTAGTGGTTTGATAGTAGAGAACACTCATATAATTTATCAATCACCTAAGTGCGAATTACTCCCACCACAAATTGTATCCTAAAATTTGTTTAAATGTTGCACATCATCTCTTAACATAGGTGATTGTACACTTTTCTGTCCATCAAGGTGGTGAAGATTCAATTATCATAAAGTGTTTATTAAAAATTTATGTGGGTAGTTTTCTCCTAATAATAAGTACATATCTTAATGACGTAAGTTGAAGTTGCTCTTGATAGATTCTGATATATCTTTAACTTATTCTCCTAATTATAAGAATATATACAGAGATAGAGAGACAAAAGGACCATAGCCCCTCTTAACCAATAAGAATTTGTCATTTTTTAATAATTTAATTATGAGTTAAGCTAAAATACTTTAAAGTTTTTATTTAAAAAAGTGACTTCAATATTGATTCATACATTTTCGTTCAATCCAAGAGTTTATATTAATTTTGAATTCATTCACTTTTTCTATCCTTTAATTGAATTAAAAAAAGTTGGATAGATATTATAGTAACTTTTTTTAAGTCAAAATTGTAAGTTATTTTAGTTTAGCCCTTTAATCATATATTAGTTATACGTAGTTTTAATAATTTGAGAACACCCATATCATCTAGATTTCAATTTCAATACTTTAATTATACATCCATTACATATATTTTTATTAGTTTTAGGAGACTTAATTTATCTAGATTTTAATTTCTGTATGTTGATGCATGATTTACATCTGATTGTTAATTATTTTGTCATAATTTTTATATTAATTTTTTACATACATCGTTTTGAATTTTTATTTTATGAGAATTTTAAAATAAGGTCATTCTATTGCCACCCAAAAAAGTTCTCCTTGCACTTTTTTCTATAATAAAATTTAATTATTAAAATATATATACATTAAATTACTTAAAATATATATAATTAAGCAAGTATAAAATACCCTTACAATTATTAATACCTTGCAAAACATTTTTACTCCATATTTTTATCATTGTTTCCATAACTCTTTTACAATTTTATTATGAATAAGCTATTGAATTTTATCTTTTCCGGGAGAATTATTTAGGTCAATAGAGAACCGAATTTTCTTTAAACTAATAATTTAATAAATATGTTACATAGAAATTTTTTAGAAAAAGAATAGGTGTGCATGGTATATATTTATTATTGTATACTGTTTGTTTATATATTAATTTTTAATATCATTATAGTAGATGTTTAAGTTTGATTTTAGTAACTTATTTTTTAAATATTAGTACATTTAAAATCTTCTCCGCCGCTGAGTGATATTCGGACGATGTAAGCTGTGGTTGACATACCTTTGAACCACGAGCGGACCTATGTACTGGGCTGCAGCCCGGGAGGGAATTCTTAAAAATATATATATACACTATGATCAAAATACCCTTAGTTTTCTGCTTGATTTCAAAAATGCCGTTAGATATATATTGCTACTTGGCTCTGTCTCTGTGTATATTTGTTTAAATTTAATTGGCCGTCGCTAATAGTAGGGTGAGAGCTGACATTGTAATGTAATTAAATTGACAAATATACACTCAAACCTATCGTTTTTTCAAATTTCGAGGACACTAATGTAATTTAGACATATCATATTATTTATTGCCGGCAAATGTAATATTACATTTTTGACGTGTTATGACTTATGACCTTCCTAACAGTGTAGTTGATTTTCCTTAAATTACGGAAGTAGTTAGTTGATTTTCCTTAAATCACGAAAGTGGTTTGTTTATTAGGACTTATATATTTCTGTGTTATCACCAACCTGTTAAATAGTCAAAAGTTAACATAATTGTCACGTGTCCTTTTTATTTAACAAATTAAGTTAAATTGTTAAATTATTTGCTTAATTTATATTAAATAATTTAGTATATACAGTAACCATAACTATAAGCTTAAGGTGATTTGATTATGTGTTAAAAACAATTCTATCAACTACATTATTTGGACATAAATTTTAATAAATAATTGAACAAATGATTTGAAGAACTTAGTATTATTCCTCTTTAATTTCAACAATAATAGAAGCACGTCAACGACAACGAATTCAAACTTCTCTATCAAGTAATAGCCGCAAATAATCAAACCCTTTATTTTATTCTGGTGATCAATCAAATAAGAATACATCACCTCACCTTATTGTCGCAACCATTTAATATATACTAAGTTAGTAACAAGTTCTTTAAGATAACAAACTTAATTGCTGAACTTAGCCTTATAATCTGTCCACAATTGATTGACATTCTTCCCCAGCAAATCAACAAAGTAACTATCATTATATCCATCTTTCATCTTTTTGTTGAGCTCTGCAACGAATCCATTTCTCAATTCATTGCAGTAATCCAAAAACCTGGCGGTCACGTCATAACCTTGGTCCCACCTATCACCTCCTCCTGGTTTCACCCAGTGAGCGGGGATGTAATTGGCTTTCAACCTCACGTAATCAGCTATCCCTTCGGTCACTCCACTCGGAGCTTTTCCGAGTCCATTCTGCCAAATATGTGTCATTTCGTGGAAAAGCACTCCATTGAAATCCCACTTGATATCACCTTTAATGTTTTCGATGTAATCGTCGTGGAAATGGAGTTCATTGTTGACTACGTATGCGAGGAACTGGGAGTCCTGATCTACGAAAAGGATCACTTGGGGACGGTTTATTCGTTCTGCTGGGGTGTTTTGCTGGAAGATTCTCCAGATGAATTCCGAGGCGGCTGCCATTCGTTGCTTGGCGTACTCAGCTCCTAGCTCATTCCTGAATCGAATGCCACCAGGGGTTGTTTGCGCTCGGTTGTTGACGATGTACTCGACTGCATGGATTCCATGCAATGCTGCTAGGGTTAGGAAACAAATGAAGTAGAAAGTTGAGCGAGTCATGTTTCTTTTTGTGCTTGTGAGTATGATACTTCAATGGATTATGAAGTGCAGAAGTGTATTGTTATCTGTTTATATAGAGTTAATCATGCGTGTTTTCTAGATTGAGAGATTGAGACTAACTGGGGAAATTTTGACAATTCTACCTTTGGAATTGTTCAAAGCAATTAGGAATTTAGTTAGTACAAGATGACGTGGAAGGACATTAATACATTTATGTTGGGTCATATTCTACCAATTATAGAAGAAATGTTTCTACTTCAATCTACATACTACTATTTCCAAATTCCAGGTTCCTTTAATTAATGCCATCATTTGTTGCTTGCAAAAATAAAAATCGTTTGTTAAAGCCATATTATTTTTTAAAAAATATACCACCTGTAGCGGGTACTACCCGAAACAAGCCATTTTAGTTGTTTTTAGTAAATCCTTAAGTAAATAGAGCAAAGCAACATTCTTAAAAAAATAAAATAAAATAAAATAAAAAAGAGCAAAGCAACTGCATAAGCTTTTATGTTAATAACAATTTTTTCTCATATATAATAAGTTAATAACTATCTCTCTATCACTCTATTAATTTGTGATAATAAGTACTCTTATAATTTTTCTTTTTTGCGGGAAAAGTACTCATATAACCAATAAAGGCAAACGTTTTTTTTTTTTTTTTTAAATTTGAAGGACTTGTGATTCGTTTGGAAATTTAGTCATTTTTGTATTTATCATCAATTTCGTTCAAAATTATACAAAAACAAGATGTGAAAGAGAAACTTGTGTGAAAGTTTTACAATAGTTTTATTGTTAGATTCATACAGATCATAATATTTCGAAATCAGTTTATCTTAATCTTTAATACGCCTGAGATTAATTTTAAAACTTAATAATTTCAGAGTCGGTCATTTTGAGGAAAGTAAATTATGTCAAGCGGTTGAAAGTAGGCATTGATTTTGACGCGGAGTTTTTGTTGACTCCGACTTTTCAACCTTACATTCCTTACTTGCTTTGGTCCGTTTATTCAAGAGGAGAAAATTCGTCTCGGTCTAAAAGTAGTAGCTTCTTTGCTATTAGTCTATTACCAAGAAGTCACCTGTACCCTAAAAATTGCCGGTAATTATTCAAAATTTAACTCTAAAACGCAACGTATGTATGACCTTGCTTTTCCGAACAGGACAGAGATCAATCAAACAAACGTACATCAGACTTCACCGAAGCTTCCATAGGGTAATATCAATTTTGTTTGGCAGAAATTGACGTGTCACATACATACAAGTAAAATTTTGTGATAAGCATTGAAACTTCAACTATATAGTTAGGATTTATATAATATCTTTGACAAAATACATACCCAGACAAAGTGTTTTTTGGCGTTACAGGCGTGGGTGATGCAATTACTCATACACTTTTGACAGTACCCTTAACTTATTAAACTCATCTTTAATATAACTACACTGGTTGAATGTGGGGACAATTTCACCATTAAGTTATTTTCTATTTTAAAATTGTCAAAATTAAAATATATATATGTGTGAGAGAGAGAGAGACGAAATAGTTTAAATAATTGTTTTGATTTATCGAGATCAAATATTAATTACATAATCTTAAAATCTATTATAATAAATGAGAGACTATTACTTCTACAATAAATGAAAAAAGAAAAACTACTTATGTAAATTTTAAAATATTTTTAGTGAGAATTGATTCTCTAATATTATAGTAAATTAGAACACATCTGACCACCCGTATTAAGAGGTGATGTGCCAGAAGTAGGTATAGTTGTTCAAGAAAAATAGAATATTTCCAAATCAATATTTTCCAACTAGATATATACACATACATTATTTTAGATGGAATTACGCAAAACCCCTTGGACGTCTAGTATCAACAAATAGATTTAACTTTATCTTTAAATTACACCGTACGATTTGTTAGTCAACATATGTTAAAACTAACAATTGGCTAGCTCTTTTGTTAGAATGGCCAAAATGTCATTCAACAACTAAAAAATATAAAAGAAGATTAAAGAAATATCAAAACTGAATAAACAAAAGGTGGAATCTTTATCATCCTTCTTTTAAATGGATGGTGAAGATCTTAAAAAAAAAAGATTTTTTAATAAAAATGTGATTTTTACCAAAGAAATTAAAAAAAAAAAATGAAGATCCACCATCCATCACAATGATGGATGGTGGCGATTAAAATCAAAGTAAAAATAAATAAATAAATAAATAATTAAGAAGAAAAATGAATTGAATTTCCATCATCCATTTTTACCATCCAAAGTTGGATCTTTATCAAAAGATCTATCTCTAGATATCCATCTCCATTGTTGACCTCCATCATTAGGAGTAGCGATAAAACCATCCCCACTATGCAATAGGGATAGGTTTCATTATTGATAATGGATGTCAACGATTGAGAGATGAGGGTCTATAGATCTACGGATACGTAAAGATCCACTCTCTAGATTGGACATCTCTATCGTGAGATTAAATCTGGGGATTATCTCTTTTTTTTAAAAAAAAAATTATTTTTATTTTTATTTATTTTGATTATCATTGTTCATATCAAAGATAATGGTGGACATGCATCCATTTTCAATTTCTAAATAAATATTTTTGAAATATTAATTTTCAAAGAAGTATAAAAAAATTTAATTTTGACTTTTCTTAAATTAATCTGTATCATCACTCAATATGATAGATAGTGGTGATCTCACTTTTTTTTTTTTCAAGAGAAAAGCTTTTAAGAAATTTTTTTTTATAAGATTTCTTCTTAAAATGGTGATTTTTTTTTGTTTTAATTGATCTCCACCATTCATTTATAAAATAAAGAGTAAAAATTTAATTTTCAATTGATTTTTTTTAAAAAAAAAAATTTTTTTTTTTTTTTTTTTTTTTTTTAGGGTTTTTTTTAATTGATTTTCTGGAAGCACAACAAATTAAAGCTAAATGGAGTTTCAATTATTTTTTGTTAAACTTAAAATTTACCAATTTTTATTTATTTATTTTGTAATGTTCATATATTCACATTCACCAAGATAATATTGAGGTTTAATTCCTACTAAAAGCATTTAACATACTTATATAGGTAATTTTTTTAATTAGATAAATTGTTACCTTTTGATTATGGAAGTGAATATTTGAAATATATAATAATTGATCTCCACATAATCTCTCTACTATCATTTGTGTCATCTTCGAGGAGGTAAAAAAAAAAACACAGATCTAATTAATTATTTCTCACTATTTATTTACTGCAAGCAAATGGGAATACAATGGTATAAACCGCAACTTATTATACTCGTTATAGCTTCTATTTATTCATACATTAATAAGAAGCTATTGGTTCCCATACTTTGCCTTGTAATCACTCCACAACTGATCAACGCTCTTCCCCAGTAAATCCATGAAGAAGCTATCACTGTAACTATCTCTCATCTTCTTGTTAAGCTCTGCCACAAACCCATTTTTAAGATCATTACAATAATCCAAAAATCTGGCGGTAACACTGTACCCCTCAAACCATTCTTTCCCCTGCCCTGGCGGCCCCCAGTCCGGTGCTAAATTGGCCTTCAACCTCACAAAATCAGCGATCCCTTCAATCAATCCCCACGGCCCTGAGTGTGAACCTGACCTCTTCCATCCCACTGCCATACATGTGTCATCTCGTGATAAATCACTCCGCTGAAATCTCGCTTGAAATCACCGTTGATGCCGTTGATATAATCATCTCCAACGTGGATCTCGTTGTTGGTGGAGAAGGCAACTTCCCCGGGTTTCATGTCGTCGATGAATAACGGCACAAGAGGAACGTCCTTCCGGTCAGCTGGTGTGTTCTGCTGGAAGAGCCGCCAGATGAAATCGGTGGCGGATTGCATAGTTTGTTTGGCGTAATTGGCTCCGATCTGGTTGTTGAATTTCTGGCCGCCGGGTGTTGTCTCAGCTTGGTTGGTGACACTGTACTCGACGGCATGGATTCCATGCACGGCTGTTATGGCCAGGAGAGAAACGAGAAAGAGAGTTGCGCGGGCCATGGTTTTGGTTTTTGGTTTTGTTCTGTGAAGGTTGTGTTGTGTTTTTGTGCTAGCAAATTTGAGTATATATAGTGCGTGATCTAGCTAGTCTTTGCACTGAAAGTTGAAGGTTTGAAGGTACATGCCTTGACACGGCTCTGAAAAGTCATAAATCGTACTTGAACATCTAGTAGAAGCCAGAACAGAGCTACTTTTATCACCGACTGTGTTAATGACGTGGACTATATCATAAAACATCTATGGTCTACTATTTTAAAAGATCTTATCCAACTTTTAAATAATCTTATATTTATTTTGATTCTCTGAATTACGATACGTCATTCATACCATCAGTTAATTCGATTTATTCTTCTGAAATAGGTTTTTAAGAAATGACACGGCGTCGAGCGAGAAACATTGGAAAGTCAGACAGAAAGAGATTTGCAGAGAAGTCATTGCAACAATCGTCTGAATTTGAAGGCTATTAATGAATTATGCACCCTTGACTTGACATGGAGCCTATTCTTCGTTGAAAAAAAGGATAATCAAAGTTATTATTTTTTTTCATACATCACTCAAATATTTTTTTTTTTAAATATTAATATTATATTAATATTAATAAAGAATTTTTACTCTATAGCTGTACCACAAACATTAATGTAGGCAAAAATTAAATAACTTTCCTTGCCCAAATAATATTCTCTTAGCCAAAGAAGAAAAAGAAAAAGAGAAAAATAATATATATAATATTTAATTTTCTCAGTTAGAAAATTTACAGATGCAACAAGTTTACAAAATTAGAGTGTTTTTTTTCCCATTTACCACTTAAGGAATTTAAATGGAATATCATAAATCGTTGCTCAAACAACTTCAAAATGCCAAAAAGGCAAAAAAAAAAGTAATAATAATGGCTTTTTACTTAATTTCAAATTATTGAATTATAGTTTAAAATATTTTCTTTCAAATTATCCTCATATTATATTATAAATTTTTTTAATAACCTAATGCTTATAAATTTATAATAAAAAAGCTAATTGTTTCAATAAAAAATAACTTGAAAATTGTGTCTAGTTATTAATATTTTAATACTATTTCGGAGCATTCATTTTATCTATTAAACAGCATAAAATCATTTTTACATTTCTTCTTTGTATTATACTTAATTTTGAATAAAATTAATTAATATATACAAATAATTTAGGATTAGTAAAACAATTTGTTTTTAGTCGTTTGCATGATATCAAATTAAAATACATATAACTAATAGTGAAAAGAAAGAGCTCGAGGAAAGAGAAGCAGATATGGGAATATTTTTTAACCGGTGTGCTTGATGGGTTTGTTTGTTTTTTCCCAATCTAAAGGACAAACTTAGTGTAGGCTTGTTGGCTACACCAAACATGGGTTTGGACAAAAAAAATAATTCAATCTTATTATGGGTATATATTTGGGATGCATAAATAGACCGGTAAAAACCCAATAAACTGATTTAGAGGGTCGATCTAATAGACAAAACCTATGATCTAAATGATGGACCCAATAGACAAAAACCCAGCTCACTATAAATTCAGCTCGTAGGATTGAGCTCTTAGCTCTCAGCTTGCTATAAATCCAGCTTGTAGGATTGAGCTCTCAGCTCTCAGCTCTCAAGCCACCGATCAACCTGGATCCACCTTCAGCTCACGTTATTGATGTGTCAGCTCACTAAACTCATGATGGATAATTTTCTAGAAGCTTGTGACGATCAAATCTGAGAAAAGTTAGACTTACTGATTTTGTGCTGACCAAATCTCTACAGTCCCTGACCTAGAAAAGTAGTTAATGCAATGATGACCATGCTGGAGCATTTAATGCAGTATGGGCTATGTTAGAGCAGTTAACATAATTATTATTTCTTTAACGTGTACTACACTCAATTGTAAACCTCTCTTCTATAAATAAGGGTAAAATCCTTTGTAAAGAGGTGAGAGAACTCATTTTTTAGTGATACTGTCACTCTGCCAAAATATATTAAGAGTGGCTCGTGGACGTAGACACCATAACCGAATCACGTCAAATCTCTTTGCACCCATTGTTTTTCCTCTTTTTTTTTTTTTTTTTTTAGTTGCTTTGTTGCTCTCTGATTGCAGGTATTGGGCGTTGAATCTCTTAATCGATCGAATCCTAACGTCGACAAATCTCAATCCCAATCCATAAACAAACAATGTGCCATGGAATTGAGAATTGCACCAGCGTAAAAAGAGAAACAGAAAAATATGATGAATATACTGATTGAGTCAGATTAGGAATTTCAAAGAATTTCACTTTTGCAGCCCTTTTTCCAGCTTCCTTTGACTTTTGACTGAATAAAAATAAAAATTGCATGTTTATATCCATCCATTATAATAATTCTCAATACATGCATTTCTTCGTAATAATAATAAAAAAAATCACACATTATTTTAAATATGAAAATAAACATCAAATAACTCTTGTCTAACATAATATCAAGTTGAGTAAATGCTTTCTATTATCAAATTATATTGAACGATAATCATATGAAAATATGACACCAAATAATGAAATAACGTTTGGCTATTATCACAAACATTGAAAAAAAAAAAGGAATTATCTACGGGATTGTCAAATTAATGTTTATACATAAATAGTTCTATGTTTTACAAAATTTATACCACACTAAATCACTTGACTTAGTTGTCAAAAATATATAATGATAAAAGAACTCAAAATCAACTAATAAATAACATTATACATTATTTCTTAGTAAAGATGATTGGACATTTTTCCATTCATTATGGTGTTGAGGATTTTATTCTCAACAGCGTATTTTAAATCATCTGTGAGTATTTTTTTTTTTCCTTTTATTATAGAAGTAAACATATGGGTTGTGCTAATAGTATTGTTTGATATCGATAGATCCTATTAAACCTTCTACTCGATCGATGTTAGTTTTTTTTTCAACCAAAAAAAAAAAAAAAACCTAATAAATAATACTCTACTTAACTTTGTATATTTAATTCTAGTCTTAAAGTGGTGTGTCATTATATTTTTGATACCACTTAAAATACTCTTTCATTCACGTGTCAAATAGTAATTAGAATTGGGAATTTTAATGTCACTTTTAACGGACTTGTTTTTCTTGAGAAATCATGACTTGAATTTGGGTTAGACTGAATTAGCCCTTTGCCACCAAACATATTGGATGGTTATTTCCTTTGACTGATTATTAGGATAATTCATTGGTGTTTTTACTCTAAATTTGACTGTAGAATTGTACCTAAATGCACAGTGCAATGGTTGATGTTCAAAGAAATTTGTGTGTAAAAAGCACCTTCAAGGCAATTTTATATCGGAGTCGTGCAATCAACACCCCACCGTTGAGCAACTTATCTGTGTTCCAGATAAAATATATAAAATGCACATTCAATGCATTTTCTCGATCCGATCTGACAAATTTTGGTTGGACATGATCTCAGGTTTCCTCATCAAACAAGGATTTTCAATGTAAATGTAGATTGTCTTTTTTTTTTTTTTTTTAATATATATCATCAATATCAAAAAAATATACATCATATGTGGTATAAACATAGATTGATAGACACTTAAGTCTGAAAAGACTCTCCAATACAATTCTATTCATTTCAATAATAAACAGTCAAACAATAATATATCATTAAAATAAATTACTATAAAATATTATTTGATATAATTTTTTATTATTTATTACTGACATAATTGTCCATAAGAATCTTTAAAAATAAATATTAAGGTTGACAGTCTATTTTGTTTTTTTTTGTTATGTCAACTTGATAGTGGTTATGAAAGTTTGTATTGGAGAGATTAATTTTAACTTTCTATTAATTTATCATACTTGATACTCAATTTTTTCATAATTTATATTTGCATTAGAGATGCTCTGATACCGACACTAAAATAAGGAATAAATAACCGGGAAGTTCAATGTGAAATTATTAGTGGAAGGTGTTGAAACTTGTACCAGCCATTAATAATTCCTTCTTGCTTTCAGATGTATTAGGTCTTTTCTTGATTAGTGTTAACATCCTTTTTAACAAACTTCACTTAAAATGTAATTTCAAAGGACGAAATTATTAAATGGGTATCCGTGATCGAGGAAGAGCTGGAAAATCCGTTCTTTATAAAAGGGGCCACCATGTAGTATTATAACACTACCGGAAATTTATATTTTTTGGAATTATTTCATAATTATATCAGCGTTGTAAATTTTAATATTGTAGATGAGATTTTTTATATTAAAGTTGTTTCACAATGAAATTATAGACTTTGATTTATTATAATGTATTGGTATAACTACAGTTATAAATTCTAATATTGTAGCTGCGATTATACATTAATTTTACAGTTGTTAGACAATGGAGTTGCATATTTTGGTTTATTATAATGTTATTATTCTAAATATGTATTTTAGAGTCGGTAACTCTAAAAGTTAAAATAATGTCTTTTGTCTATATCTCACATTCAATATAGCAGAACTTCTTCTATAAACGAAAAGGTGAATGACAAGATTTTTTTACCTACCAACCATTTAATGTGTGTGGTTTGATGCGTGTGGTTTGATAATAGAGAGTTTTTATTTAATTTCATAATGATCCAAATTTGAATAACTATAACATAAATGATATAAAATATTTTTTTTTTTAAAAAGGGAACTTTCTATCAAATTAGGTATTCTATCATTCTTAATTCATTTAACCTTGTATATTGATGTATGTAGATTAATGTAAATATGAAATGACTATAGCTGGTTTGTGGTCTAGTTGGTTTAACACACTGCCCCTATGCCCTAGTGCACGGGTTACCCATGAGGCCTCCTCTCACCGATAAAATGATGCCACAAGTGTGATATGCTTCTTTCCGCATAGAAACTACTTCCCGGGCCGCACTCCAATTGGAGTCAAGTTCCGCTTTTGGTCCAGTTGATTTCTAAATTTGTACAAGCTAAAAAATATGTATATATATATATATATATATATGAAATGATCCAACTAATTGATTATTATATATATAAAAGAATAAACGAAAATTTAATCCCTTTTCAATCTTGATTTCATGCTTTAGCTAGCTACCAATTAAATTAGAATTTGGATCTTTCATGCGAAATAACCAAAACTTTGAAAAGTCTTCTAATACTCTGTCATTTGTCAATAATCAATAACCAATATTGCTCTCAAGAATGTAGTTTGTTTGTGTTCGTAATGTGTCTATATATATGCAGCCTTCACTATAACTTTATTAAGCTCTTCCTCTTAGAGTAAACCAAACCCTACATATTTTGTGTTTGCTTCTTTGCTATGGATTCCAGCAAACAAGAAATTGCCTATGACTTCTCTCCCTTCTTCATCGTATACAAAGACAGCCGTGTTGTGCAGCTCAAGGGCAACATTACTGTCCCCCCATCACTTGACCCCCATCACTTGATCCCAAAACCTACGTTGAATCGAAAGACTTTGCGTATTCGCCTGAAAATGGTCTATCTGCTAGAGTTTACGTCCCCAGAAGAACCCACCAAAACCAGAAACTTCCCCGTTCTTGTTTACTTCCATGGCGGATGCTTTTGCATGGAATCCGCCTTCTCTCCTACCTACCACAGTTATCTTAACTCCCTAGTAGCAGAAGCTAACGTGGTTGCAGTCTCAGTCGAATACAGACGAGTACCAAAGAACCCCGTCACTTGTCCTCATAACGATTTGTGGACTGCCCTCAAATGGGTTGCTTCCCATTTTGATGGACAAGGCCCTGAAGATTGGCTGAACGTCCATGCAAACTTCCAGCGAGTGTTTCTGGCCGGCGACAGTGCTGGTGCTAATATAGCACACCACATGGGGATAAAACATGGTCTAGACAAGCTCCAGGGTGTTACTGTTAGAGGCATCATTTTATGTCAACCATATTTTTTGGGGGAAGAATCTGTTGGTGACGAGACAAGTCATGCAAGCCTAAGAGCAAAACTTCAAGGATTGTGGTGATTTACTTGCCCAAACACAAGTGGATGTGATGACCCTTGGATTAATCCCGCTTTCGATTCGAACCTGGCGAGTCTTGAGCGCGCCATGTTGCTGGTTTTTGTTGCTGAGAAGGATTTCCTAAGAGCTAGAGGATTGTACTATACTGACAAGTTGAAGGAAATTGGGTGGGGAGGTGAGGTGCAGGTTGTGGAGTCTGAAGGAGAGGATCATATTTTCCATTTGACGAATCCCACTAGTGAAAATGCTGTGTCTATGCTCAAGACATTTGTTTCATTCATCAATCAAGACTAGGCATATTTACTATGGCCTACGCACTAGAATATGTGGGGTTGTTCTTATTATGCTCTGTTCTTGCTTTTATGTAAATTAATGTCAGATTTCTGTAATAAGGCGAGGGAAGCCTCTTTGCAAGGGAGATGGTCGAATCATCAGTTAAACTTGTATCAAAAATTATGTGCAATATAAAATGGAATTTGGTAAACTGCCTAGTTGAATGAGATTTCATATCTAATGACATTTTTTATTCCACATGTCATGTTCTATACACATAACAGAGACCAATCGTGATAACATTTTTTATTGCGTAGTGACATGTAGTATACACAATTTGTTCAATAATCATGAAGTGATCAGTAGGGTTTGTATATAAAATTAAGACAGGACTTGTTTTGCACTAAACATGTGTATGTAGATAACTGACTTTACATGGCCAGATAAATCAATATGAAATAAAGAATAAAATTTTAAGTGTTTACATGTTATTAAAGAATAAAATTTTAATTGTTTACGTTTTATTAAAGAATAAAATTTTAAGTGTTTACATTTTATTAAAATTGATGTGTTGTGAGCTTACTAGATGAACAATTTACAGACGGACAAATGTGTGTATATGTGTCTATATATATATATATATATATGTATATATGAAGGTTTTTATAATTAGGTATACCTGATTTTAAAAAACAATAATCAATCAATTAAATTCATCAATTGTATTCTCTTTTCTAAAACAAATTATCTCTCCTATTTAATTCAAATGCAATAGATAGATTTGATTGTTAGTCTTTACTTTTAAAATCAAATATATATAATTATAAAAACATTATATATATGGTTTCTATGGGCAATGCATCATAACTTTTTAATTGTAAGTATCATAAATCAAATTTATCAATTGTATTTGAATTGAATAAGAGATAATTTTTTTTTTTGAAAAAAATATACAATAGATGAATTTGATTGGTGGGCCTAACAATTGAAAAATTATAACGCATTGATTATAAAAATTATGTGTATATATATTATTACATTTTATTAAAAGGGCTATTAACGCTTATAAAATCAATTTAATTTTAATTCAATATTAGAAAGAATATAAAATCAAATGATCTGCCTCTCATCTACAGTAAGATTTCGTTTGTGTTAGATTAATTGGATATGGTACAATCCTTTATTAAATTAAATTAAATACTTTTCCAATACAATAATTATTTTTAATTTTTAAATAAAATAAATTAAAATTATTATAAATTATTTTATGATTAAAGGAAATTATTTAAAAATAGTTTTTATTAAAATCTTGACTTGGATAATGTTTTGAAATAGTTTTTAAGTAATGTAAAATTAATTTTATATTAAATAAAAAAGGGAGTTTTCAAAAGTTCTCTTTTATCTTTCTTAAAAAACATATTTTTTTTTCACTCAACAAATAAAAGTTTAATTATTTGTACTCATTTTCATTATTATTTTTTATTCACTACTCTTATATTTACCAAATAACCCTTACCTGTCTGTGCTTTTTTATATTTTCACACCTTTTATTTTGCCCTTTTGTAAATTATTTTTTTTGACAAACTTTTGTAAATTATTTACATTTATGTGAAATACAGGAAATACAACTATTTTACATAATATGAAACAACTATTTTACACACTTTGAAAAGTTGATTGCCAAAAATGTTTACAAGTTTCACATTTGAAGAGAAAATGAATGAAAAGAGAGGGGTGAGAGTGAAGATATAGAGGGAATCTAATCTGGCCTATGCGCATGTTGATAGGTCATATAATATCATAAACAAGCATTTGAACGTGACTATTCACATGAGAGTCAATTCAATACGGTGGGTGGGATTCAAATTTTAAATCGTATGATCTCCAATGCCCTCTCATGCACGGTGAACCAAACTCAGCCAAAAATAAATGATTAATCTCACTTAGACATTTGAATAAATTAAACTTTGATATGTGGGTATATATGTCCCAGGCGTATATGTATATAGTCCAATTTAAAATCTTGTAGTGTTCTTCAAATCAAATATGGAAATTTTAATTTCCAAGAGGGAGACAAGAGGGAGAGATGCCTTTTGTAAGATATTATGCCAAACACTATAAATTATAATAAACAGTTTATTCCTTTTAATGTTTGGCCCTAATGGTAATGTAAATAATATCTCATAATTTCATTATTTCGATGAGGAAAAATAAGGATACAATACACAAATATTAGAGACTTAAAAACCCCGTCTCATTTATTGCAATAATCTTTTCTTCTTTTTTTTTTGAAATAGCAATAATCTTCAGTTTATTCATATAAAGAGACTGTTGCTTAATTATTTTTCCCATACTGGGCCTTGTACTCGCTCCACAACTGACCAACGCTCTTTTCCAGCAAATCCATGAAGAAGTTATCACTGTAACTCTCTCTCATCTTCTTGTTAAGTTCAGCTACAAACCCATTTCTAAGACCATCACAATACTCCAAAAATCTAGCCGTAACACTGTACCCATCGTCCCAATTATTTCCATCCCCTGGTTGTGCCCAGCCGTTGGCAGGATAATTAGCCTTTAACCTCACAAAATCAGCGATCCCTTCGATCAGTCCACCGGGAGCTTGATTTCCCCCGTTCCACTGCCATACATGTGTCATCTCGTGATATATGATTCCAGTGAATTCTTGTTTTACATCGCCATTATAACCGTTGATATACTCAGCGCTTACTCGGATTTGGTTATCTGTCGTCGCCGCAGGGATGGACTGACCGTTGTTGACCACGATTTTATCTACTATGAACAAGGCAACCTGAGCATAGTCCTTTCGGTCTGCGGCTGTGGTTTGTTGGAACAGCTCCCAAATTTTTTGTGTGGCGGCGTCCAGTGTTTGTTGGGCATATCCGGCTCCGATCTGGTTATTGAATATGACTCCCCCAGGCGTTGTCTCAGCCTGATTGGTGACGACATAGTCGACTGCGTCTACATGGATGCTTTGCAGGACTGATAAAGTTACGAGAGAAGTGATCAGGATGACTAAAGTTGGACGACCCATGCTCATATCTGATTGATTTTACGGTTACAAGTGTGCGTTGCGTTTATATCATTGCTCAAGTAGACGCTCAAATATATGTATATATAGAGCTTTTTCTTAAGCGGACGGGAAATGAAATGTTTCTATGACAATGCATCCAGTAATTTCGACGAAGCCTTCAGGTAATTTAATTTCTCTTGCCAGAAAATGACTTGACATGTTTTCTAACGCAAAGTTTCTTATATTTACATGATGAGTCAATATTAGTCGTTGAATCTAACATTGACCGCAATCACTACTAGTCGTTGAATCTAACATTGACCGCAATCACTGTTATAAACGCGTTTTGAGAAGTAAAAGAATGGGAGGGGTCTACCTCTATTGGGATCGAAAACAATATCTACTACTAATTGTGGAAATTCACTACAACAAAAACAAGCTGTTGGCATTCTCTGAAAAAAGAAAAAAAATCTATAGGGACAAAATTTTTTAGAATTAAAAAAAATTAATCTCTAAAACATATATATAGGCACATAATAAAATTCTTCCCTAAAAAAAACTATAAATTTTGTCTCTAAAACTAAAAAAAAATGTTATATAAGTTGTTCAAAAGTTTGGAAATATACAGTAAAAAGAGAAAGGGAAATAAAAAGGGAAGAATGAAAATCAGTTTTGTTCTATTTATTATGACTAAAATGAGAGTTTCGTTCTTAAGTGTTATATAAACTCAAACTATTGATTGAGTGAGAATGACAAAAATTAAAGACAATTTAGTAACAAAATGTCTTTTTTTTTTTTTTTAATTGTTGTATCTTTTCTTGATCGGAGAATTGTGCACACTTTTTGTGTGGCTTGCACATCAACTCGTGAAGGTGAATGATGCAACAACAGAGATATTAGTAACATGTATTCACGCCTCATGGTTGATAATGGTGTTGATGGCTTGCTTTTCTTGGAATCTTGTTAAGCTTCAATTGGCTTTTTGAGTGAATTTATCTTTCGACCTATTATTCATTTGATCGTTATCCTTCTATTTTTTTTTCTTGATGGTTGTTAGTCTTTTTAATTTAGTCATTCTTTATTAAAAAAAAAATTGTCGTTGTTGGGCTTTGTAGGCCTTTTGGCCTATTTTATTCAATTAGGCTCTGGTTCCTTTTGTATTTTTATTCTTTTTGTTGATTTCTCAACTTAACAAGCCTATTTATAAAGAACTAACATCCTTGAATCCCTTTAGCTGGAATTCAAACATCTATTTTAACTTGGATGCAAGAATCTAACTTGATAAGTACTACAAATCATTATCTTAATGAAACTAGGATTGGTTTAATTACTAACAATCTCCATTTATGATTATATATAAAAAGACGTGACTTGACCTCTTTTATGGATATGAATAGTAAATACACCTACAAATAAATATCTAATACCAGTTTAGACTTATAAATATATGATATTTTCCACGAAGCGCAAATTCAATTAGGACAAATTTGAAAGAGAACTATAATTAGCTGTGCTATAGAATGACATAAATATATGATTTCCAACACATTTCTTTATACGATTTCGGAATTTTGTTAATAATCTTAATTAAATTCAAAATTAGTCATAATTTCCTTGGAAATTCATTTTTCTGAATTCTCCCAGTCTCCCATTAACGATAGTAGTGTATATCATTAATGGTTAAATTTGTGACGAGAACTCCAAGGCATGAAAGTACTTGCTAGCTGCATCTCTTAAGCAGAATGTCGTTTTGTTTTTATAACACAATCAATTTTGATTAACTTTATCATAAATTAAGTCACCTTGACGTGTTCTATCATACTTCAGCTTCTCTCTTCCTTCATATATATACAGTTGCTAAATTTGAATGAATCTTGCAAACCTTTCAACAAGATGAAAACAATCGACCAAATTACAACGATAGGATACAGCGTCAGTCGCCTGCCAGAACTCTATTACATGTATCTTAGGTCGTCTTATAATGAAATTTATAATGGAGATGTTAGGATACAAGTCACTGGAATTTTGTACCAGGAAACTACTCATGTACGGCAACGGTACAACAACAATGTAGAAACCCCTCATGGGCCTTATATTTTGACGGCACAGCTGATTATAAGCTCATAAAGCCTAAAGGCCAGTTGGGTGCTACTGCATTGGGCTGAATGAGGGTCAGGTTCGGGATGGGACGAGGTCACGATAGCCATGAAATAACGCCTTCTTTTCTGGATTATGTAACGGGGCTTAAGTATGAGTTTGTTGCTGTGCTTAATGCATTGATGAAAGACAGTTGCAGTGATGACTTCTTTATGCAGTTACTAAGGAAGAGTGTGGATACGATAATGATTACAGACTTCGGGCGGAAAGGGGGGTGGTGGTTGGGGTTAGATTTGCAGTGCAACTCTGACGTTTTGAAGACCCGATGTGAAAAACTAAAATGACCCTTTTATGAGTAAAGATTATTTACAATTTTTTTTAATATTTTAATAATTTAATAACATATCAATATTTAAAGAAGTGGTTGACCAAGATTATTAGATTTTTTATCCACATACGTCACTCAAATTAAATTTCTCTCATAAAATACTGAGCATCAAACAAAAATTAATAGAGAATTCTTGCTCCCCCTATATATATACATATATTCAAATTAAATTAGAACAATAAATGTAAGCAGTACAATTGGTTACCAAGTGTCCAGAGTTTTCTCACCAACTCAGGTTCAAACATTCATACCTGGTGGTGGCCACCATTACTTTTTTCTCAAAAAGAAGAAAACAAAAAAGAAAAACGAGAAAAAATGGTTTTTCAAAAAAGGAGAAAACCACCATTACATTTTTTCCAAAAACAAGAAAAAGAAATTTTTTCAAAGAAGGAGAAAACAAGAAAAAGGAATTTTCGTGGCCACATAGCGGTTCAAACTCAGATGTCAAACAAACGATTGAGAAAAACAAGAAAAAGGAAATCGCGTGGCCGCATGGGGCTTCAAACTCAGGTGTCAAACAAACGATCAAGAAAAACAAGAAAAAGAAAATTGTGTGGCCACAAACTCAATTGTAAAACAAACGACATGAGGCCTCAGGTGTCAAATAAATGACATGAGGCATTCTATTAGCGGTTCTAAATTTTTGAATAGAGAAAATTATAATTTAGTTATCCATTTTGAAACTATATTCAGATGGAGTAAACTTTTAGGTTTTATTACAATTAACCCTCCTATCATTAGACCAAAATCGTTAAACTTAACGGTTAACAAGTTAAAAGATCGAAATGCCCTTATTTGACCCAATTGACCACTTTGACCAAATAAATTTTGAAAAAAAAAATCAAATTGGATCTCCACCCAAAAAAAAAAAAAAAAAAAAAATCAATCATTCATTATCTTCAACCTCCAAATCATCTTCAAGAACTGGGAAAATAAAAACCCAATTGGGTTCTTCATCTTCAACTCAATCCAAAAAAAAAAAAGGAAAAAAAAATCATCAATTATCTTCAACCTGTAAAATCAACCCAAAAACCTCCAAAAAAATTGAAAAAATCATCATCAACTCAAAAAAACTATCAACCATCCATCTTCAACCTGAATTTTTTTTTTTTTTTAAATCCCTAAACAATCTTCAACTAAATTCCCTAAATCATCATCCATCCATCATCATGCACATCAAGCTATCATCATCGTCACCATCATCACCGTCACCACTGGAATCTGGTTTCCACCGGTCTGGGTTTTTAGTGGAATCCCAGATTTGTGTTTCCAGGCTGCTTGGAAACCCAAGCCACAACATCACCACCTCCACCATCGTCCACAATATCACCACCTCCATCACCATCAACAGTCATTCGCCAATCCCTCTCTGCTTCTTTGATTCATCAACAACCATTCACCAAACCTAAACCCCCTTTTCGAATCCAACCAGATCTGAAGCCAAACCATCGAACCCACAATCTTATTTGCCTCTTCGAACCCCCCCTCTCTTTCATCTGCAAGGAAGACCCAGGGACGGTGGATTTCGTTGACGTTGCTGCCGGTACTCCCGTTGATGCGGTGCAGCCTCTCTAGCTCGCTCAAATGGATGGGCTAGTGAGATCGCACCGTCGTCACTGTTGTGGAGGAGGAGGGAGTTGGGTGGACAATTTGTTAAAGAAGAGGAGTTTGGCGAAGAAGAAGGAGAAGAAGAAGAAGAATAGTTCGGTGTTGGGGAAGACGAAGAAGAAGGTCCAGATGTTTGTTTAATTTGGGCAAAATATATGTTTTTGTTTTTGGTTTATTTTTTAAATTTTATTATAAAAATTTTTTAATTAATCTCCACCGTTCATCTTAAGATGGACATGGGAGATCTGATAAGTTTTTTAATTTTTTAATTTTTATTTAATTTATTTTTAAAAATTTTTTTATTCAATTTATTTTTAAAGTTTTAAATTTATTTTAAAAGAAAAATAAAAAATAATATACATAAGATGAAAAGACACCTCTGCCCCTCAACCAGTTAATTTTAACAGTCATGGGTTAACGGCAGGGGGCTTAATTGTAACAAAACCTAAAAATTTACTCCATCTGAATATAGTTTCAAATTAGGTAGCTAAATTGTAATTTTCTTTTTTGAATATTATATGAAATATTATTTATGTATTGATTTTGCAAACTACTTGTAAAAAAATTAAAAATTTGTAAAATTTATAGGCCTAAGACGGTTGCACCTCTGGCACATACTCAAGGTCAGTCTGCTGATTTGCATGGTTGCTTTTTTTTCATGTTTTGCAGAGAAGTGCTTCAATACAAGTATATTTACCAAGTCCCTTCTCCTTTTTTTTTTTTTTTTTTTTCCAATAATGGTCTTTCTATGTTTTGCAACTGAAAACATGCTGAAATAAAATTGCTTTTTCTTGCCAAAGTAAAGAGGAGCCAATAAGAGATTAAAAACCAAGATATTGATTAGATGCATCAGCTCTTTTCATTCCTTTTTATTAAATTTTCCTTATATTATATTATTAATATTTACGATATTCAAAAATTTCATTTATTATAACATTTACCATTAATAAATCAACCATATGTATTGTACTTCAATAATTTTGTAAACTCAAATTTGAATACTGATATCAAATAAGCAATGTCTGTTGCTCATTGAATACCAATATTAAAATTTTCAGCTTATGAATGGATTATTAGAATCTAATTCTACGTGTATAATAATATTGCTCGGCAAACTTAGTAGTATATTATATTAAATGCATGAACACTAAAGAACTGATCCATGCTAATGATTAATGCAATGGGACTATGCTTTATCAATAAAATTTTATAACTCTACATAAATTAATACTCGAATCAGCTAGAAAAGGAAAAAAGAAAAATCATGAGCACTCCCATTCCCAAAGGCCAAAACCAAGAAGAAGAACCATTGTATAGAAAAATAAACTTTCAAAAAAAAAAAAAAAAAACTGTTTTAAAATCACGTTTGGTCTAATTCTATAACATTCTATAGAACTTTCATTCCCAAAGGCCAAAACCAAGAAGAAGAACCATTCATATATATATATATATATATATAGAAATAAACGTTGACAATTTTTTTTTTAATTGAAATTAGGTTTGGTCCCTTTCCTATAATTTACACTAATATATCATGTGACTGTATTTATCTACGAAATTATTTCCCCAAAACAAAGAAACGGGGTCTGTTACGTGTCTCATCCCCAATGGAGGAGGTTGTGCCTCCTTAGTGCTGGACCATATCAAAAACTTGATGTGCAGTGGAAGAGTTAGGAAAAAACGTCCATTATATCTCAAAATTTTGAAAGTTTCTCTTTCTTTCTTTCTAAATACTACATATAACATAGTGTAACAACTTGAACATTAAATGCTCGTTAATTCTCTTTAACATTATGCATTTATCTCTAAAATTTCAACTTAATTACCATTTTCAGGCCCTCTTAACTATTTTATTTTATTGTTACCATCCTTATAAATGAAACGTGTTGGCTCTACCCTTGTTAACGTTAATAATTGAGTATAAGCCTTGCTAATTACATCGTATTGTACTAATCTAGTATTATATGATCTATTTAATCTGGTCCTGTATGGTGTAATAAACACGTCAAAACAGTAAGATTACTGTTTGTGGAGGCACTCAAGTAGCTCAGCTTAGCAAATCTGATAGAGCTGGTGGTCAAGTTAAAGCTGACGATCAGGTAGAACCTAATTCACTGTTACCTTCAGCAATCAAAAGATCTCAGTCTCACATCTTGTCATCAATAGAAGATTCTGAGACCTCATCCGTTGCTAACAGATTTAGGAAGCCAACGTTTGTGTGCAATCAGCTAAATATGGCTGATCTGGACTAATGATTATATTGGCAGTCCTTAATTTTAGGGAATTAGTTTTTGTTTACTTGTTAAAATAAAATCTTGTTTTATTCTAGTATATCAGTATATATATGTATCTCTTGTTCCTTGCAAATCAGATTATTATGAAATATAGAAGCAGTTTCCGGGGGCTCCATTGAAGAGCTCTCACCAACCTTCAGTCAAAACAATTTCACTTTTGTCAAACACCTTATTTCTGCTACACTTTACATGTACTGTCCACAGATTAACATCGATTAAAATAATTTTGAAAAATAACCATTTACTTCTAAAAATGTACAGTTGAAAAAACTAAAATTATAAGATAACACTTTTAGAATTGTTTACTAAACACTTTTTAAGGTCGGAATTTCAAAAGAAAATGATTTTGCTAGTCAAAAGCAACTAGCCAATGGGCTTAAGTCTAATATACCGTCACATTATTCGACATTAACTTTGTACATTTATATGGGCAAAGCAGATTGAATAAGCAAAAGAATTATTTTCTTAATTTTTCTTTACAATAATAAAATACTTTGCAAAAGTCAATGATTTTGACTGTTGAAATATTTTCAATTTGAATCGGCAGCCTTCTACGCTTGTAAACGACCACCCATAAATAAATGCCAAAATATTTGGATTGTTTGGTGCACCTTACTTTGAACGGACCAGAGTCTATGGATCCATGGATCTATGTGTCAATAACTCTATATAGACACTCTTCATAGATTAACCAAAATGTGCAAAGGCTCTATTTGCCTCCCCCATTCTATGAGTCCTCTTTTTTGAAAGGTTGTAATTTAAGGCAAATAATTTATTCTTTCATTACGTAGATCTGAAAAGCTTTAAAATTAACAGCCTCCAAGCTGCAAATCCTACCATCCAAGATAATGCATTAAGACTTGTACACGGGCACATTGCTTGTGGTGAATACTGATAGAGAAAGAACTTTTTGTTTTTTGTTTTTTTTTTTTAATCGAGGATAATTAAGCAAATGTTTAATAACAATAATGAAGGTCAAGTCTTATCAGATTTTGAAACTAACTAGAATTAAAAAAAAATGGTGCATGTTTAAAGTGAATCATTTAATATGTGATGGCTATGAAGTATACCACCTAATTAATTAATTAATTAATTTTTTTAATGAAATGTCAACTATGATGAAGATGACTCAAATTTAAATCATTAATAAGTTGAATGAACCCTTTGACCACTAACTCACATTAAGTGAAACCACCTAATTAAGTTCTGAGATCATTTATAATTGGATTATTGTAAAAGACATTAAATCTCAATTCTTTCAATTATTAACTATTAAATTCATTTACTTGTATACAATCATTAATTTAAAAATCCTTCCCTTTCATAATAATAATATACTTATTCCTACAATTGGCAATCATTAGCAAGAGAAAATGAAATAAATCATAACTACCATACATACCAAATAGTATTCACTCAATAAATTTTATGAAAATCAGTACGTAGTATCTTGCTAAGCTAATGAGCAACTCAACGACACATTCATGATATATTAATACATTATTAGGTGCACAATCTGATGGTATGCCAAAATATAAATTGGCTTGGTTTGCAATTGATGACACCGAAAATAGAATCAGCTTGCTTATATGCGAAAGGAAAATAACACAATTGTTCGAAGTAAATTCGTTCTCATAACAATTATGTTGTTGTTGGAAATAAATACATTCTCATATTAATGACAGCTAAGCTCTGATTTATAAAAGAATTAAAAAAAAATACAATAAATTGAAATAGCTTGTATCTTTTATTTGCTTTTTAATTAAACTTAAAATATGAGAAACATGCATGAATTAGACTAACAGGAGCCGACGCTACTGAATTATGGTTTATAAACTAGTAGTTCTAGCAAATAAACATAATTTTATGGGTAAAAAGAAGAAAGGAAAAAGAAATTGATGGGCAGTCCCAAAATCAAGAAGATGGTTTTACTGTTACAATGATGTATGTATTGATATAATCATTTACACCAACTAATAAACCATATTATAACTGTATTTGTTTCACACAATACCAACCAAAGAAGCCCAAAAAAAAAAAAAAAATAGAGGCTGCATGTTTTTCATACACGCATGCAGTACTATTCTGTTCCTCAATTGAAGAACATGAACTTCATCATATCTTCCCACAGATTCTTTGCTGCTGCTATCAATCTGCTCTTAAGTATCAAGAAATGACCCTTCAAGAATTTGTTAAGCATGCACACGTAAATAAATCCGGGGGTGCCATCAGTGCCCACTACCACGATGGCTTGGCCCAGAGTAAGCTTTGTTAATGTTGAAACCCTTTATAATTAAAGGAAGGGAGGATTGATGAGGATGATCGTGATCTTTTAGAGGTCTCCAGCCCTCAACATGCATGGAATAAGAAAGCAGAAGGAAGAACACGAAGATTGAAATAGCATTCAAAGCCAACACAAGAGAACGAGACCTCATCTTTATTGTTTCTCTTTATTTCTTGCTATTAGCTAGCTTTGAGTCTTTGGTAGTTTTTATGAAGTGATCGAAAGGAGAGATACTATATATATATAACAAAAACAAAGTAGTAGATTTGTTCATTGACTTGTGATATATTTTGGGCGAGTTGGCGAGGGTGGAAATTCTGTGGTTTATAGGTTTGAATTTGTTGGAGTTGAAAACGTAGCTAAAAAATTAAACAAGTATTTTAAAAGATTTTACATTAGCAATTAAAAACGTAAAGGCCACGGTTTGACTATTATAATGCATGGGTTTTATTGGGACAAAAAATTCTTCTTTTGGTTGTTTAATTTCCAACTTTTAAAAGTTAAGACATTGTCTCCCTCTTTGTCACAATTTTGTTGTCTGCTTTATTTACCTAACTCAAAACTTAGGAGCTTGTCTCTTTTCTCCGACTTAACCTACTCTTAAATTGTCCCTTCATCTTGTTCCCATTATAAGACCTTCAATAACTTAGCTTCTTCTTTCTTTCTTTAATTAATGTATTTCTTTTTGGATTATGTTAACGTGTATTTATGGTGCATATACTTGATAGAGAATGTGGATTATTTGTAAAATTATGAATATCATATAATGTTTGATTGATGCTAATTAAATCTGGTTGTGATTGATATCTTAAATAAATTTGCAGATAAGAATTATAATTAAACCATGTGCTTTGTTGTTTGCATCGCCAAAAGAATACAAACATTAAGGGGACCAAAATGGGAGGATCTGGAACATCCCTTACTTGGACAAAGTTTCGTGCATATTAATATTTTGCTGCGAAGGCATCAACCAATGAGGGTATGATTGATTGTCTTGCCACGTGGTACTTATACCGAACACAAAATATCTTTGACTGTTTAGTTAATTAATTAGAGGCTCTAATAGTCCGTAGCATTTGACCTGATTATGATAACTGAACTTTGACCCATGATCAGTGGCGGACCCAGAAAATTTATTCAGGAGGAACACAAAAATAAAGTAATAAAAATATAAAAAATTAAAAACATATTAAATATATAATATTTTTTATAAAAGAATGTTTGATAACACTAGATAGTTTAAATAAAAATAAGACATACATTATATTTAGGTAAAATAAATAGTCTTATATTTAAAAATCCTAATGAAATCATTAAAATAAATTAAAAAATAATTATATATAATTGAATCATGACAATACACATAGATAATTTTAATATAATTAATTATAGTTTAAGATTTTAGGGTTTATTAATGAGATGTATATTAAATTCTAATTATTGAAAAATAAATAAATTAAAAAAGTAATTAATTTAGGAGACTAACCTTAAGTCACAAGATATCAAAGTGAAAATAAAAAGATGTCAAATAAAAAAAAGAAAAGGAAGA
This sequence comes from Litchi chinensis, assembly GCA_019925255.1. NCBI lineage: Eukaryota > Viridiplantae > Streptophyta > Magnoliopsida > Sapindales > Sapindaceae > Litchi > Litchi chinensis. Next base: position 28,044,924 of record CM034465.1, on the reverse strand, counting down.
AAAAATTGTTCACTAAAATTGTAAATTGTTAATGAATTTTGTATAGCACACAAAAAATAGAAGTAAATAGAATTTATATAGGTGAGAACTAAAAGAATAAAATTGAAAAATAAAAACATTAATTAATTAGGAGTAAAAAAATATTAGAAGTAGGAAAACTAACTCTAATAAAAGCAACATATAAGAAAGAAGTTAATTCTAATAGAAATAAGAAAAATAAGTAATTAAATAAGAAAATAATAAATAATTTAAAAATAAAAGAAATAAGGCACGAAATTTGTGCAAAAAGTGGGGCTGGCGGTCGAAAATTGTAACTTTCAAATCAGTTTTAAAAAATACATATATAAAAGATAAATAATAATAATAATAATTAAATTAAAAACATTACTTAACGTAGATAACTGTAGCACTAACTGTTACTGCACAGTATCTGCAGACATGCTGCATGTCTGTAGTCTGCATACTGTAATTGTGCAACAGTTCAGTTTTTTTTCTTTCTTTCAGGTTAATGGTAAATTTTTTTTTTTTTTCTTTCAGATTTCAGGGGGGGCACGTGTCCCCCTGACCCAACAGTAGGTCCGCCTCTGCCCATGATAAAATTAACGAAAAACAAATAAACATTATATCTCAAGGAGCATAGCATTTTTTTTTTCTTTTAATAATTTAATGATACATTAATATATAAAAATTAATGGATAATCAAAATTGTTACATTTTTTCTTCTCACGTATTACTCAAACTTAAACTCCATTCATAAAAGACTTAACAAAAATAATAACTTAACATGCAGAGAATAACTTAGTAAAAACTAGAATTCAATAGAAAATCCTTGCTCATATATCAAGTTCTCTGCCGAACCAATTTGTTTGTTTATCTTACCTTACGTTACGTTACATACATATATATATTTTATTTAAAAGGGGGCAAATTTTCCTACAAATCTCTGGGAAGATTACTAATTAAGCTTAATGAGATTAGAAAATATACAGCTTTTGACCATGGCCACGGTTAAAGAAATAAACTATGTAATAAAATATACATTAATTTCAAGCTTGATCAAGAATGGGAATGGGTGAGTTGTTCATCAATGTTTCTAACAATTAACGAGAATCGAAGGCTTGACCACCAAAATAACTTCAAAGTTCCAACCAAATCGAAGGGTACCTGAGTATCAAGAGATTCAAATATTCTAGTCACGTGACATAGCCTTCACACGAGACAAGAACACTTGTGGTGTTATTCATATCATATAATGATGTAAGAGAGGGAACTTGAGATTGAATTGAAAAAGTCCATTCTTCGTTTCGTTACGGTCTCATATCTCAAGTTTCAAGCTGAAGGCGGCGGTTAAAATGATCCAGGCACAAGTCTTTTCATTCACAAACAACGAAGTTTGTGACAAACTATGAGAGATGCAAGTCCTTTGGTGCACAATAATTGTCTCTGACCAACCAACAAGCGGTCCTCTAACACATTTTTTTTAATCAAATTTTAATTAAAAAAACTTATATTTATTATTTAACTATACTAAAATATTGCACATAATTTTTTTATTCATAAAAAATAAATATAAATTTTAAAGTGGAGGTATGAATGTAGCCCTCCTTCAACCTTTTGCCTTGGTAGATAATTGAAGCACATTAACACAATCTATTAATAGTTAAACAAATTCATATTGACCTTATGAGTATCAAAGTTAAATTTCATCACAATGTCATAAAATTCATAACATTCGGTAAACGACTTTGAAATAGATTAAGAATTCAATTAGAAAAACGTCATCAGCAATTTCTACTTATACAAGTCTGACAATAACTTGAATTGACATTTTTCTTTAGACGCTACCTAATTACAAGCAAATATGAAAATTTCTTTTAAACATTTTTAGAAATCATAAAAATCTTCATTAATGAAAATTTAATATAATCTACATAGGAGACAGTCAGAAAGAGCTGCAAATAGCTTCTTATGAAGTCAAACCTTAGAATAAGTAAATAATTCTACTTTAGAAAAAAATATAATAAACAAATAATAATAATAATGAATTGGGGATTGCTCTAAGAAAGCAGTTCACATATTAGCAACATGTTTTTTGAAAAACAGGAAAAAGGAAACGGGTCATAACCGCATGGGCAGACTCTTTGAACAAGGAATAATGAGAATTCACATCTGTCCTGGAAAGCTACCAAAGACAACCTGTTACTCAAACATCATCTGTAAAAATTATAACCGATAACCTTCTATCTTATATTGCGAAACATAATAAAATAGTTACATATTCATGTACAAACTCCGAAATTGTGTGCCAAAATTTTCTCGTATCTATCAAATCATCCCAATAGATAACCACAGCTGATGACAACACCACCATGGTAGTAAAATGTGTAATCCATACAAAAAGTTTGAAGATGGCTAGACCACTGTCCATGGTGTAAGTAGCATGCAAGTTAATCTAACAGCACATAATTATCTTTAATTTACTTCCCTTCAGAAAGCAAGAAATTAAAATTCTATGTTGCTCAGGTATTCTGAAAGGAAACCATCGGAAGTATACAGTTTTCGCTAACCACCTTAATCTATTGGATCATTTGGATGTTAATTCAACAAGATAAAAAGTGAGCTGCACCAACCAATAGATTCAAATCATGTTTACCGACAAAATGAAATGGTAAACACTCAGTCGCTACAAAATATTATAAAGTCCACTTTTCAAGCAATGGCCTATGATGATTTAAGCGGGTGTAAGCATCAACTACCATAGCTTCAACATGGAATCTGTAAAGCATCAAGTGTCATGTCTTTGACTCAGTTCATCTTGGTCAATATAAGTATCCATATTCGAGAACCCAATCCAGAGTCTAGCCTGAAATGTCAGTCCAAGCCCTAAAGTATCAGCACCACAACAAATTGTCAGTACAAGACGAGAGTGTGAGAAGCAACGTCCTTAAGTACATCAGATTGAGAAAAGATGGCTCAGTGATAGACATTTCAACACCAATGCAAGGGCATATACAAGATGAAAGTTGCTGTCTCAAAGGAACCAATGAGTGTTTTTTTAATACGCATTTTGTAGTGGAAACTATCCAAATAGCTCATTGCTATTATCCTAAAAGATTTAAAAACAATAATAATATCTTAAATGATTCTGGACATAATTTTAACCAGACACCAACCAAAAGATAAGATCTTACAAACCTGTCTTTAGCCTTGTCAAAAAATTCAATTCCCGTGCAATCTTCAAGAAATATAAACCATCGCAGTCTATAACTTGGATAGGTAAAGAACTCTAGCCACTCGTTCCTTCCTGAAAAGCCAAAACAAATAACTGAAATCTCCAATAAGTAACTTTACAATACAACCACAAAACAAAAACCTTTATCACAAGTAAAGCACAGGTAGAGAAAAAGTAAAAAAGTCACAAACACACATAGGGTGGAATTAGGAATGTCAATGGTACAGGTTCGGAGAAAGGTTTGGAATTCCCAAACCCTACCCCAAATATAATTACCTCCAAACCGATCAAACCCGATAATTGAAGATCAAGGCTCAGGGCAGGGGAAGTAAACCTGCCCCCATACCAAAAATAGTGTTGACTATAAAAAAAATCCATAATATAATTAACAAAAAACAATAATAAAATATGAAAACTATAAATGAGTATTTGGTAAATACATATATGATAAAATTTATAGTTTATATATTAATTTATATTAATTATATAATATCTATACATATTTAATGGTTAATAAATATTTTGTGATTAAAAAAAATTTAAATTACATTAAAATTTTAATAATTAATAAACTATATATTATAATTTATTTATTAAATATTTATACATAAATAACAATAAACGGGTTCGGGATGGGGTCGGGGCAAGGACAGCTAACCCCACACCTGCCTCATTTCTTAAATGTGTTTTAGGAATCAATGCCGTTTATTTTGATTTAATCCCACCTCAAACCCGTTTACATTGAGTTGAATGGAGATACCTCATAAAGAAAACAAATTTGAAATCTATGACCAGCCAGTAGACAATAAGTTAAACTGCAAACCAGTTCAATTACAAGAGACCTATTGTAACACCAATAAAAGAATATATATGATTGATTCAGCTAAATTACTAAATTAGTCAGATAATATGAATACTGGAGCATGGCCGCATGATTAGGAAGTAAATGGAAAAAATTAAGGAAAAGCATGAATATTCATATAATAAATAGGTGTAGTCATTTAGAAAATTATGAGATATTCCTCTAGCCAAACACATATTTAAAATGATAATACCCAAATGTAATTTAAAGTGGTATTTTGACTAAAGTCAAGATGTAAAATCAAATGCACGTCTTAAACGGTTAGATTATTTACACCTGAAAGTATGATTTAATTGATAAACCAATAATCCTTGTGAACACAAGCAATATAATCCATTGTAAGAAAACTTTATACCATTTGTTTGAGCCTCCACTTGACAGTTTAAGTTTTTAGGACTACCGGTAACTGATATAGCATCATAATTCAGAGCTCAGCTTGATCCAAAAATCATCGGTTCAACTTCCCCCACATGCAAATCTATTTCCACATTTATTCTGTAATATGCTTCTATATTAAGCATTCTCCATATGCCAAGCCCATCAGTTTGGCACCTGAGACGTTACGGAAAGCTTAAAATCATTGTTCGAGCCCTTACCTAACAGTTTATCAAGACGGTTGGAAGCACATGAGAGCCCAAATTTAAGATAGCAAACATTTATAGCTGAATCTTCCTCATAAGTTGCATGGTATGCAGCTTGGATGGAGAAATCAAGCAAATATGTTAAAATTCCCACGTAAGTGTCATTACCCCATTAATTTAACTGTATGCTTCCTCCATAGTTTTGGCCAACAGATGTCTGGAAAAGGGGTTCATAGAGAAATGAGTCAGACATAAAAAATTCAAAACCATGAAAGATCAACTCATAATTGGCTATTGTCGAGGGGGGAAAAAAAAAAACAAAATTGGCTCCGTCAACCAAACAAGAAAAAAGCAAAAAGAAAAAAAAAAAAAAAAAATTCAAAAATCCCAGTTGGAATTAGAATTCCAATCATAAGAAAATGCAATGATAAGTCTTAAAGCCAGTAATTTTGAGAGAAGTTTCAAATGATAAACTGACACTAAAACAATGTGAATGAAGCACCAGTGCCGTTGGGCACAGAACAGAACCATAAAATTGCACATTACAATAATAAAGGGCTAATGAAATATAAAAGAGAGACACTAAAGGGCCAAACTGTACTTTTCCAACATATCAAAATCATTTGTAAAGCACTCATTATGAACTCTGAAACATCAATCTTTAAAGTTGGCATCACAAGTAAAACTGCTGAAGCATAGCCCAGTTCTAATACAAACTTTCGCAAACCCAGCCAGAAGTTAATGGAATTAAAGCAAATAGAACAAAAAACAAGATACCCTAAGAAAAACATAAATTTATACTTTTAAGCACAGGGAAGCAAAAATACTAACCTGAAGGTAAGGTACGACAATATCATATACTCGTACGAAAACTTCTGACTTCATCATAATCCTGATACATTAAGGTTAGACATAATAAACAGGCAACCTCACAGAATCTAACAATAGGGAATCTAACATATCATCTGTAATTATGAAATGAAACAACCCTTACAACATTACCCTGCTGAATCATTCAAGAGAGTAAATCCGTATCTATAATATCAGACAACCAGTTAACAAATTTACTAAGGCTAGAGAAAAGATATAGCCAACATAAAGTTAAATAACTACTAGGCATATAACATACCATCCGTAAGTATGAAATGAAACAACCCTCACAAAATTACCATGCATGTCATTCATGAAACTAAGTCCATATATATCATAACAGAGGACCAATCAAATTCAACTATGCTAATATTACAGTGACAAAGGACATTGCAGTAATTTAGGTAGGCATTCCCTCAGATTAATGGAATTACATCTGATAAACAAGTAGCAATGGAATTCCAACCTAATGTACAGTAACAATTTATATGAAAAATATATACATATAAGGAAAAAAAAAAAAAAAAAAAAAGGTAAACGACAATTTGTGCAACAATGACCAAACATTCACCAATGTCTTGAGATATCAAACAATGATAAGTTTAAGATAAACTCCACCAGTTGAAACTAAGTAACTGCAACTACTTCACCTTTTATGCAAGGTACATGCTTGACAAGAGAGTAAAATATGAGTGAAAGTAAATTATGGGCAAGATTCAAAACTGATTTCAATCTAATTAGAGCTATAAAGGGAGCAAAATATAGGCAAGATTCATAAACAATATAAATAAAAAGGCACAGTCCACATTCATTCAATTTCTTATTTTTCCTCAAAACAATAGAGGAGGTTCCACTTTTATTATTATAAGTTTCCAATCACATGTGAATGCAGAATAGTTATGTTACAACATTATAGAGGGGGGGAAACCAAATAACAATCCAACAAATGAGTTTGGACCATTATGCACACTGCCACTCCAAGTAATGAACAGCATTAATCTCAAACTGCTTAAACAAAATGCTTATGCAACAATTTCTTTCATTTTAACACAGGATTGGAGATGGAAACTAATTATCAACTTATCTTTTGAGTCTGCATGTACAACAGCTACCATGGGACTCGTCATCCAACCTAAAATTTACCAGTCTAACTCCAAACAAAAACCCAAACCATCTAAAATTTAGGTGCTAAACAAGTTAGCATCTTCACTTAACTCACATTAGAGAGGTTAATAAAGTGCTTAAATACGATTGTTTGTGTCCTTTCCTATCAGAGCATAATTATACCAAGGAGTCCTTAGTTTGAGTCCCCTCATATGATTATATTTGAATTTGTCATTTGTTATTGTGTTGTACTATGTTTGTATTTGGGTTTAAGCCATGTGGCAAGCAAGTTGGTCTTGGACATGAGGTGTGTTACGAATGTCAAATCCTATGTCCTTTCCTATCAACTTAAGTTGTTAGGTCTATTTGTTACTAACAGATCTCTAACTTCATTGCACTCAATTAGCCCAATTTCATTCAAAGTAAAAGACAGATCAATGAAGAAACAAATTTTTGGCATGAGAGAGAATCTCAAACTAGCTTTGCATAAATACCTTCTCAAAAGACGGAAACATAAATAGATCTCTTCAAGATCTACCCCTATCTTCAGAGTAATATATTCCTTAAGAAGCTCACTTAAGTTATAAATAGCTTCATCCCAATTTTCCGAACTTGCATCTTGAGGATTTAGAGGTGCAGAAACAGTGTGTTGCAGTATTTGAGATAAATTTCCAGTTGATCCTGATTTGTAATACATCTCAGCCAGAATTTTTAATGTCAAAAAATTGCTGGCTTTGAACTTATCAACCCACAATGGAGGATCTCCAACCCAAAGATTATTGTTCCCAACAGCATCAAGTGAAGTGGTTAAATTCTCATTAGCCTCAGTTCCTATGAATTCATGTTGATTTTCCAAAGCAGCTGAGGCAGCATTACAATAGACCCTTCTGTGAGCTGGAATCAGCTTAAGTAAGTCGGCTCTTAATTCATCAGGCAATTGCTGCAACACTGAGGTATCTATTTGACTGAGAGATGAAGGCATTATATCAATCTTATTAAGACCCAAATTGGGAATGGCCTCAATGTAGAATTCCGCTCTTGAAACATGCTCCGGTTTCCTTTCTTCAATGGTACGCTGCTCAGCCTTGCAAAACGTTGTACATATTAGGCAACCATAAGATACATGAGAAATAATGTAAAATACATGTAGATAAAAACAGTACTAAACAAAAGCAATAAAATAAGAGATCGATTATTGAATGGATATGTTTTGAACTTAGCCAACTACTTGATTTGCACTCCAAGTTCCAACATGTACCTCTTCTGAATTGATAATTAGCAATCCTTAATACTCCTTAAGAATTATCTTCAATATCAAATTAGTATCATAATCCATAACCTATTTGATATTCTATAACATTTCATAGTATTACAAATATGTAACCCATCCATGCAGACAAGATATTTTAACCAGAAAGCCCTGTAAGATAAAGCAATTATTCAACCAACTAATGAAATGTATCACAAAAAGATAAAACCAAATGAAAATAGTTTTCCATTATTTTTTTTTTTGATAGGAAACAGAAATTTTATTAACAAGAGTAAAAATTACAATTGTGGACTAGAGGTCCAACTACAAACAAACAAAACAAACAAAAACTAAACTATAGATTGATTAGAAAAAATTAGAAAACAGCAGCCTTCCAATCTAGCAAAATAAGAGATAGAGATAAGTCTTTAAATTCTTCACTGGAAGAGGCCCAAAGAGACGCCAAATAAAACGCTTTATCCCTTAAAAAGGTTCCTTCCTCTTCTACTTCTTCAAAGATTCTCTTGTTTCTTTCCTCCCAAATCACCCATAAATTAGCGAAAACTCCACAATTCCATAGAATACTAGCCTTTTTTCCTCCTCCTAAGACTGAAAAATCTTCCAATAAAAAAGAACGTAAAGATTTAGGAGCTGCCCATTTCAAGCCTACTAAAGAAAACAACTTATTCCATAATAAGCCGACCCCGGGACAATGAAGAAAAAGATGATCCAAGTTTCCCCCCCAAGTTTTCCCCCCAACCTTTGCACAAGATACACCGAAAAGGGGAAAGACAAGTACTTTTCCATTATAATCACCTTGGTTTTAACAGAAACAAATCAAATTAAAAAAATAAATAAAAACATAACCAGAACCCCAATTGAGAAGATGCCGTCCTATGTTAATGCTGAAAATTAGAAGACCAACTTTTCCACAAGATGCCTATAAAAGGTTGCCACCCTCCAATTAAATCATTCCTCTCCCTTTGCTCCAAAAATCATTCTTGTCAAAATCCTTGCAGGAATCCAAATTGATGTAAGCTTCCAAAAGTTATCACGGGACCACCATGATGGTGCCCCTGAATTCCCTCTCTTGTATAGGCCCCCTCCATCACCTCTGGCCAAGCTTGTGCCTCACCTAAAACCCTGTTCATTAGCCCTTCTAACAATCACTGCTACAATGCACTCACACACCACCTCATACCAGAGTCACAATGTCATTACTGGCAAAAACATTAAGCCTTCCCACTCAGATATATCTTGATCATTGATCCAATTCCAGCATCAAAACACCCTACCTCCTTTTTGTCATTTTCTTTACCTTCTTTCTTTTCTTTGTTAGACTGTAGCTTTCGAATAACAGAATAAGCAAAGCTTTAAAAGAACAATGGAAATTTGAGTATGCCGTATAAAAGGATTTTTTTTTTTATTTAAAAAATAAATATTCTTACTAATCATTTCTAAGTCACTTATGTTACCTCTTCCACAATAATAAACAAGTCACTTATGTTACCTCTTCCACAATAAATAAACAACAGAAACCATTCTTCAATTGGAAATGCCATTTTTAGGTATTCTCAAATTGAAACGGTGAATTATGGAGGAAGATTTCATATCAAAATTTAAACCAAGGATTGATTACAGCTATAACATGATGTTCCTATCAATCTGCAGGGAAAACATATTGTGGGAGCAACATAGCATTTAAGAAGCAAAGGAGAAACAACAATATTAATAATGAAAGAAATTACCTTTATTTCTTCCAGTACTTCAGTAAATGAAACCACATCAGAAAGGAGAGACTCCTCTCCCTTGTTCTTAGCACCTTGATGAAAAATATTTAAAATAATAATAATAATATTAACATGACATGAGCAATTGAAAACAATTAACCATGACCACATTGTCTAGAATCCAAAGAACTGACCTTCATGTTCATGCATAGAATTCCATGACGAATGGATGGTATTTTCACCATCACCTTTCTTTTTAGCAATAAAATCAGTCAACTTCCCATCATAAACTTCGTTCAATTCTGAAAGAAGTGCTGGAGGAAGATTTTCTAGCACTCCCAAATCAAGATCGCATAAAGGTGGCAGAGCCAAAACCTGGTTTGAACATCCTTGTCTATTGGACAGATTTTGGTCCATTTGAATAGAATGCTCAATTGCGTTTATGGACAAATGACCTGAAGTCCCACCAGTCTTCCCCACAGAATCTGACAACAAAATCATTAACGGAAGTTGAAAAATTTCAATTCATCTTTACCTAAATAAACAACAACAAGAATGTTAAATAACATGACTGAAGAAATGCAAATAATCAAATGACATAATTGTGAAGTAGTGTCATCTCTAAGTGTGGCTTTCTTTCCCCTAAAGCTGAAGATAACTTCCCGATGCACCATTTTGAAGTTTCAAATATTCTTGTAGTCGTTTTGTCTTAAAATCTATTTAAACCTAGATGGGTTATGGCATGTTAAGGGCTTTCAAAGCAAAAAATTTAAACAAAAAAACTTTCACTTCAATAACAAAACTCCCAGAGCATATAAATAATATCAGTCCCAAGTCAATATATGATAAAATTACATAAGAGAAGCAGCACGCATCAGAAATAGCCCATGCTTTTGATAAAGCAAACATGCATGTGCCCAGCATAAATCTGATTCACATAATTGATATCATAATTAAATCGACCTGCCATGCAAAATTTAAGTATAACTATCTTTATAGCACCACCAGGATTTCTGCTAAGAGCTCGATGGAAGAAGAGTTGGTCACTTTCACTGGTGCTGCTGAAAATGTTAGGCAATTCATTTGTTACTATGCATAGGACATAGTAATTCTCCTTTTAGATTTATGTTTCCATTGAAGCGTTTTAATTTTTTTCTAATGCTTTAACAATAATTATCAAGAATAACAAATGAATTAAACAAAAAACAAAGGCCGACAACCCAAAAGAGAACAGCTTCCCCAACTCAAATGGATTACGTAGGGGTGAGCATTTAGGTACTTAGCCAATCAACGCAAACCAACCCAATCAGCATTTATTCATTAAAGAAAAACACAACTCTTTAAATTCTCAAATACAATGTACACAAAGACAATAAAAATTGAACTTTATCCTGCGATAGTCTTGTCTCCTCTCAGTAAAAGTCACAAAAGTTCTACTTCTCTCCAACCACCCAATGATAACATCAAAATACAATTCCACAAATCACTAGCTAAATATCATCAAGACTAAGGTCTGGACAGTTAAAATTAGTTATTGAATGACTGTGCTTATACTTTGGCTGAAATACTTGATAGCAAAACATACTTCTCCAAATAAACAATTCCCTGTTCCACATATGAGCCATCCACTGATTTCGTAAAATCTCAACCAGAGAAAGAACAAAATAGAACATACTCTTAAAAATTATAATACTACGTACTATTCAATCTTTTCATTCATCATTAAATTTGACAGAGACAAAGTTTAGCTTGTAAAGTATTAAGCAGGTAGATAAGCAGTTTAAAGATCCCATAGAAAGTTGTCAAGTACATACAATTCAAAGAATATTATTTCATATTACCTACATCAGCCCTCACTTTGCTCACCCCACTAATGTTACATTGCTCTTCTGTACCAGCTGTGGAAGACGTGAGCCATGATTTCAAAGTATATCTGTCAGCCCCTTCAAGCCAATGAAGATAAAAAGCAATTTAACATCAAGAAATAAATTTTAAAAACAATAATCAGTGAAAAATTAAGAAATGTGTACAAAACACACTGGCGATAGACACAGATAAAGTTTTAAAGCAACTCAATCAAAGATAGGGGAATGGATAGAGTAGTGCTGCTGAGAATAATTCAGAACACTATAACACATACCTAATTTAAAAATGTCAGCACTTTCAAGTTTAGATACTTGCAAGCCCATACCTCGGATGTCCTTGACATCTGTGTAAAGTCAATCAAGATATTAACTAAGAGTTTTCTCATAGATCACACCAAAAAACTTAACAGGTTCAACCCAGATAAACTGATTCTGGAAGAACATTTTGCCAATATCAAGAGATAAAACAATGGAATAGAAAGCAGTCCACAAAGCCCATTGTAGCTTCTGTTAGTAAGGCTGCAATTGATCAGTTTCCTATTTGTGGGACATTTGGTCAACTACTGACAGTTTCCTATTTTATTGTAGATAATATTTAGTTCCTGTTTTTTAGTGATTGTGATTATCCTTGATTAAGAAGGAAATCACTCCTTTATTATTGGTTATCTATAGGTCAACAACTATGGTGTATATATTAGTATAAGGTTATACGTTTATTTTCAGCTTCAGAGATATACACACAAAACTTAAACCTTATCTTTCTTCACCCATAAATACAAAGTTGATAATTAATTTAAGGAACTCAAAAATTAGAACATCAAAAAATTACAAAAAAATTGAAAGTTTAAAATCATCTAAACCACGTTCCAAACCATTCATCAACCTAAACATACATCAGATATAAGGTATGATCATACATGATTTTAAACAGAAGAATCGTATTTAAACAATACTTAATTGATTTTACATTCCTTTCATCCTTCTAATTTTTCCTATTTCTCCAAGACAAAGAGAACAAAAAAATAAAAAAAGTAAAACAATAGAAACTTAGAACTGCTATCCTCCATATGCCAAAATCTAAATTCCAAGCATGTCTGTCATAAAATATTCACAAACAAAATTTGATACATAACCACCATCATTTCACTTATACCACCACCTACTTCACCACAACCAGCACTGCTTGGTTGTATCAATCAAAAATTAATTCCTAGTCTAACATACTCTGAATCACTTGTATTAAAATTATGATGCATGGATTTATTTTTGATGTATTAAAAACATAATCTAAAAGGCACAAAATAATGCCCAGACAATCTACAGTCTTAGGCAAGGTTCCCTCTGTTTTTCCTTAGGTGGAGACGGGTTTAACCCAATTTATTATCATACCTTTAACATTCCAACAGGTAACAAAAATAAAATTATACATTGATACATATTAAGAAAAATTCTAAATTAGGATAAGCAAACTAACCTAAATGGAAAGACCCAAAGAGCTGCTTTGCTATTCTTCGGAGCACTTCCACATCATCAGTAGCAGCTGGAACCTATAGTAATTTAAGATTTAATGAGTTGAACCCCCAAGTATATAAGTAAACAGACTAAGAATGCAAACTAAGTTTGGCACACTACCGTCATGGAGTGGCTCAGGTTATCACAATCTCCACAGCCCATATATTTTGCAGGCTCACCAGCATCTTTTCTTCTCTTTTTTATCTATAAGTGTCACAGAAAAGACAGTTTCCAAATGTAGTTCAAACCACAAGCCGTTATTAACATCTCGAATAAGACTGACAAGACAATAGGAACCTAAATGACTTGAGTAAATAAATGAATTGGAAAAGGCAATACCTTAAGAGTAAATGTGCGCCCTTGCACTCCGCATCCCTGTAAGCGTAATGAAACCTCCTTGCAAAGGTTTAAGAGAAAATGTTGGGTCTGCAATAATCAATGCATCAAATTTTATTATTATTATTTTTTTTATAAAGAAGATATATGAGACTAAGCATCTATGAGGTATTAGAATACCAACATCTTGCAAATCCCTAAACCTGACACCCCAATTCACTTCAGCACCAATAGACTTGCTTTCCTGCGGTAGAAGTCAACTGTTAACAATGTCAAATGATATTCAATAACATATGTGTGAAAGCCATGTATCATTAGTTAAGTCATTTCCTATCAACTTAAACTTTTGAGTTTGTTGATTATTAATATAGTATCTAAGTTTGGTTTGTCCCAAGAGTCCTACATTTAAATCCCTTCACATGCAATTTGTTATTTTGTTTACGTACTTATTTAGTAATCTGCATCAGTATTTGGACTTCATCCACATGCCAAGCTCATCGGTATAGCATGCTAACATGTAAGGGGGTATGTTAAAGAGTGTTGTATCATTAGTTAGGTACTTTCTTTTCTGTAACGGTTTTAGGTTTGTTGGTTGTTGAGAATAAATGTTCACAAAGGGCATAAAAACCATACATAATAAGAAAATGACAATATATATATATGCGATAAGAATTGAGACGAATTATTATTCACCAAGATATATGAATTTATAATGTTAGGCCTAAAAGAGAAAAGTAGATAATAATTTGACAATAATTAATCAACCGATCACCTAGCTGATTATATCAATCTATGGCTAATTGATAATTTAATTGTAGTTGATTGACAACTTAATTGTATCTTATTGATAGCGAGATTTTTAACAATAAGAAAGGAAGGCTGGTCCAAAAAAGAAGATCAAATTTAAATTTAACCACCCAATTGAGAAAGAAAAAAAAAAAAAAAAGGCGCTTCTTAGTGATAAAGAGCTATCATTAAATTTAAAAAATAAAGGGTTAGAAAACATCACTTTTTTAATAAACTTGTCTCTTTTGGCTCATTAGATCCCTAAGTTATTAAAAATGACTAATTAGATCCTGTTGACTAAAATTTTGATAATCAACTATTAAAAAACTAGTAGAAAGATACCCTTGATCTTTAATTAAATCAACAAAATTATGTTTTTACCATCAAAATGCACCAATAATAAAATTAAAGTTAAATAATAAAAAGAAAATATGAAATAATCTAAACTATAAAAAATTAAAAAGTAATAAAAATTAGTTATTTTATTTAATAAAAAATTTTTAAAAAAGGTAAAACAAACACACGAATCTTCATAAAATTCTAAACGATAAAAAATTTCAAAATTTCAAAATAATATTTATTAATGACACATCTCATTTAAAGACTAAAAACAGTTATATGTTGTCTTATTTATATGACAAGTAATATTTTTTTAACTATTTTTACAAAAAAATTAATTAATTTTTATTACTTTAAATTTTTTTTACATTTTAGATTATTTTATAGTTTTGTCATTTATTTTATTTTTTAAAGTATTTTAAGGATAAAATCATAATTTTGTAAGTTTAACTAAAGTTCAATGGCAAAATTTGTCATTTTTGATATTTTTTAATTGTTGACTATCAAAATTTTGATCAAAGGAACCTATGTGGGCTATTTTTAATAATTAAGGGATTCAATTCGTCAAAAAAGTTAGTTTAGTAAAAATAATGATTTTTCCAAAAAGTTAGGGACTAAAATGTATTTTCCCAAAAAATAAAGCATGGTCACCCAATAAACAGAGGATTGTCGAGCATCAACATTCTTTTCCTAACCTGAATCACCCCAACCAGCCGATTATCAACTCCTCTGCTATAATTCCACAACATCTCACCAGTTTTCATTCCATAATCCTTTTGAAGAGATTCCTGCACATGCCAAAAGATATGTACACACTTAAAATACTCGGAAACTTGCTTATGTTGGCGGCTAAAATTTCTCTAAACCATTTCTCCACTAATTGATCGATCCCAATTATGAAGCATATCAATAAAACTCAAATATTACTTTCTGCATCCAAAACCATTATTGTTGAGCACACTATTGCAAAAATGCAAACTAAAATATAATGTATAAGCAATGTTCCATGAGAAGATTGCACATCATTGATAGCCTAAACAAGGAAAAAGATTCCATGTCTATGACGTGCAAATATCATTAACAGGTTTGATATGTTTGTTTAAACAGGACATCATCCACATCGTGACTGGCAAGCTATTATCAAGTATGGACAAATATCATACTGAAGACAATGTATATCCTAATTAAAAATAATAATAATAATAATAATAATAATAATAACCTAGTATGAAACCTTTGTTGTCCCAAATTCTACTATCATATCGAAGCAAAGGTGGAAGCAAGCTTTGTCAAAGCAAACGTGAGAGTAGATTTTCGTAAAAATAAGACTTTGAAAGATAAGTAAAACAATGGGTCCCCCATTATCAATCATTTCTCTCTTAGCCACCTTGATTTAAATTTTTTTAGCTCCTAACAATAGAAACCCAAAAAAATAATAATAAAAAAAAAAAAAAAAGACAAAAAAAATTAACAAAATCATTATTGATTATACAATTGCTTTTCTGCAGTATGTATCAAATTTTAGTTCCAATCTCCTCACCATCCTTTTAAACAATTCCTCTTCAATATTCCAAGGTGGTTGAATGGCCATCCTTCTTTCTTATTGCTTATTTGATTTCTCACAAAATTATTCTAATTCTGAACTATTAGATCTAAATTATTTATTAATAATAAAAACTACTTATACAAACTTTATAATATTGTTGGAAAGTCAGAATAAAATCTCACAATTAGTGGGATTTATTCTTTCCTTTTCTGTTATTTCTATTTGTGTGTATATATTGTTTCCTTTTCTTCTCTTTAGGATCCCTAAATTTGTGAGATTAGATATATAATTTGTTGTATAAATAGGCTGCTGTATTTCCCTATGAATGTAAGAAGAATTATTCTTTTCATCTCCAAATTTTGGTTTTATGGTATCAAAGCTGGTCTTTCCATCACCAGCACATTAGTATCGGCAACACAGCCGAATCAAATGGCCAATAATACTTCATCTACAGCTGAGTCCACAGTGACTCCAATTATTTCAAATCCTTAATTATCTCTTATACTACATCACCCTAAAAATCAGTCTATACAAATAACGGTCCATAAATTAAATGACAACAATTTTTAGAACCGGTACCAGTCCGTACTTCTTGTCATCAAAGAAAGAGGAAAAATAGGTTACTTGACAGGCGCAACAGCAACACCAAAAGCAAGTTCAGCAAACTATGGTGTGTGGGAAGCCAAAAACTCAATAGTGATGGCATGGTTGATAAATTCCATGGATCAAAAAATTGGACATCGATACTTATCATATCAACTGCAAAGGAAATCTGGGATGGTGGTAGAGAGATGTACTCAGATTATGAGAATATTTCACAAAACTTTGAAATTCAATCAGCTATTCGGAACACACGCCAAGGTATGTTGTCTGTTACCAAGTATTTTAATAATCTCTCAAAGCTTGGCAGGAAATAGACTTATTCCACAACATCACTTGGAAATGTCCTGACGACGAAATTCAATATAGCAAGATGGTGGAAAAAGACAAAATTTTTGATTTTCTACAGGGGCTGAATCATGAACTTGATGAGGTTAGAGGCCGAATACTTGGCCCAAAACCTTTGCCAGCATTAAAGGAAGTGTTTGTTGAAGTTCGCTGTGAAGAAAGTAGGACGAAAGTGACGAAATCTTCATCTCAAACAGCAGTACCAAAATTGACAGTGCAAGGGTCGGCGCTTGCCGCAAATCGAAGTGAAGGAAATCAACCAAGGGTTCAATAAGGGAAAGACAAGCAGTTTTGGTCTGACCACTGTAAAACACCATATCATACGAAGGATACTGTTGGGAACTCTATGGAAAACCTCCTGATTGGAAGCCATGGAGTCAACGAAGAAACAACAAAAATGCATATGCAGTAAAAATAGCAGCAAGTAACCCTTCTCATCATTTTACAAAAGAACAAATAGAGATTTTATGCAAGATGATGAATCAACTGTCTACAAGCAAAGAGGCTAGATCCACATCATCAACCGCCACTACCCTCACAACTAATTAAAGATAATTTTTCTTTGTGGTTGAATGCTCGCCCACCACAAGCTTGGATTGTAGACACAGGGGCATCGGATCACATGACAAATTCTGGTTCAGGTTTGGAAATTATAAACCATGTAAGAAAAACATTGATATTACTGTGGCAGACGGGTCTGCATGCAAAGTAGCAGGAAAAGGGGATATGGAAGTAAATGGGTTGAAATTGCAGTTTGTTTTATATGTTCCTAACTTGAAGTATAATTTATTTTCAGTTAGTAAAATTACTACGGATCTAGGTTGTGCTGTAACATTTCTACCTTCTTATTGTAAATTTCAGGATTTGTCATTGACGAAGACGATTGGCACAGCTGAGGAGCGAAATGGTCTCTATTATTTATCGGGTGTGGGCTCTACTCAATAACTAATGTTACCTACTGTTTTGTCTTTAATTTTTTATTTAAATGTTGAACTCTAGAATAAGAGATTAGGCCATCCTAGTTTTTCATATTAAAGTACTTGTATCAACATTTATTTATCAATAAAGATCTTTCATCATTTCATTGTGATAATTGTGTTCTAAGAAAAAACCCGAGCAACTTATCACCAACATACATACAAATCGTTAACTCCGTTTCATATTGTCCATAGTGAGGTATGGGGACCATCCCGTGTGTCAAGTCTAAATGGGGAACATTAGTTTGTTACATTTATTGATGATCATTCTTATGTTTGTTAGGTTTATTTAATGCGTGAAAAATCAGAAGTGTTCTCTATTTTCAAACAGTTTCACAAAGTCACTACAAATGTGTTTCAATCTAATATTCATATTCTTCAAATCGATAATGGAAGAGAGTATTTTTCATATGAATTTAATGAATATCTTAAGGAAAATGGAATAATTCATCAAAGTTCTTGTGTAAATACTCCTCAACAAAATGGGATTACAGAAAGAAAAAATAGATACTCGTTAGAAGTTGCTAGGGCAATCATGTTTGCTAGTCATGTATCACATTCATTTTGGAAGGAAGCCATTCTCACATCTGCCTATCTCATAAATAGAGTTCCAACTAGGATTCTTCAATACCGAACACCTATTACTGAACTTCTTTCTGTGTTTCCATCTACTCGAATTCTTAATTCTCTTCCACTTCGTGTATTTTGTTGTGTTGCGTTTGTAGAAAATGTTTAACCAAATCCAAGTAAACTTGATCCAAAGGCTCTTAAGTGTGTTTTTCTTGGGTATTTTTCCACACAAAAGGCTTATAAATGTTTTCATCCACCTACAAAATGTTTTCTAGTTTCCTATGATGTCTCATTTGTGGAAACTTAACCATTCTATTCTCAAGTTTCTCTCCAGGGGGAGAACAATACCCAAGGAGAAAAACATTGGGACTCCACTATTATTTTTTCCCTTCCATTGCCTTCTCAGCCTTCGCCAAATCATTCCGAGTCCTTGCCTACATCTTTACCCACAATAAATTCCCAAAACAGTGGTAACTCAGGTGAAAAGGGAATATCTAATACTGTAGATTCAAAATGGACGGATGTAGTAGTAGAAGAAATGAAGGCACTAATAGACAATGATACTTGGGAATATATGAAGCTACCTGAAGGGAAAAAGATTGTAGTCAGCAAATGGATCTTTACTGTTAAATACAGATCGTATGGAACTATTCAGCGGTACAAGGCAAAACTTGTTGCCCAGGGATTCACTCAGACTTATGAGATTGATTATGAAGAAACGTTTGCTCCTGTTGCAAAGTTGAACTCAATTAGGGTATTACTATCTCTTGCAGCAAACTTGGATTAGGGATTATATCAGTTAGACATCAAGAATGCATTCTTGAATGGTACGTTGGAAGAAAAGGTTTACATGAGGACTCCATCAGGATTTGAAGTTAAAGGAGAACCAAACAAGGGATGTAGGTTGAAAAATTCTCTTTATGGTCTAAAGCAATCACCACAAGCATGGTTCACACGTTTTAGCATGGTTATGAAGCAACTCGGATACAAACAGGGACAAGCTGACCATACCTTATTTATAAAAATGGGTGAAAATGGTAAACAAGCAATCCTAATTGTATATGTATATGATATGGTTGTTACAGGAGATGATGAAGATGAGATTATGAATCTAAAAAGGAGACTACAAGCCAAGTTCAAAGTAAAGGATCTTGGAACTCTTAAGTACTTTCTTGGTATGAAAGTTGCAAGAAGCAAAAAAGGCATTTTAATTTCTTTGAGGTACTACACACTTGATCTGTTTAAAGAGACAGGGAAACTTGGCTATAAGCCTACTAGTACTCCATTAGATTGTCATTGGAAACATCAGATATCCAAAGAAGACTCCTCTATAAACAGAGAGAGTTACCAGCGTTTAGTAGGGAAGTTGATCTATCTATCACTTACCAAACCAGATATTGCCTACAATGTGAGTGTTGTCAGTCAGTTTATGCTCGCTTCCACAAAACGGCATATAGAAGCAGTTAGCTAGATTTTGAGATATTTGAAAGGAAGTCCTGGAAAAGGTTTGTTGTTCAAGAAAACCATGGATATAAATGTTGTTGGATACTCAGATGCAGATTGGGCTGGGGCAGTGGAAGATAGCAAGTCAACAATAGGGTATTGTATAAAAGTATGGGGAAATTTAGTGACCTAGAGAAGTAAAAAACAGTCAGTGATAGCTAGGAGTAGTGCTGAAGCCGAGTATAGAGCAATAGCTCAAGGAATCTGTGAGTTAATTTGGATAAGAAGGTTATTAGAAGATCTTAATATGCCTCTAATCAACCCTATGACACTATTTAGTGACAGCAAGTCTGCTATCCGCATAGTTCACAACCCAGTTCAACATGACAGAATGAAACATGTGAGAATCGATAGAAATTTCATCAAAACCGAAATTGAAAATGGGACAATTGTTCTCTCCTACACTCCTACTAAATCTCAAGAAGCTGATGCTCTCACCAAGGCACTTCCAAAGTCAAGCTTTAATCATTGTGTGAGCAAGTTAGGAATGATTAATATCTATTCACCAGCTTGAGGGGGAGTGATGGAAAGTCAGAATAAAATCTCATAATTAGTAGGATTTATTCTTTCATTTTCTATTATTTCTATTTGTGTGTATATATTGTTTCCTTTTCTTCTCTTTAGGATCCCTAAATTTGTGAGATTAGATATTTAATCTGTTGTATAAATAGGCTGTTGTATTTCCCTATGAATGTAAGAAGAATTATTCTTTTCATCTCCAAATTTTGGTTTTAAATATAAATGATTTTCAAAACATTTTTTGCATTTAGAAACAATAACAACCATTTCATCAATGATAGAAGAAAATCAACTCTCAAATGAAAATATAAGATTACCTTCGAAATCATACGTAACTGACCACAAGTCCAAACATTTTGCTTCTTCAACTTCTCCTCTAAAACATGACCTATTCCTGGAAGTGCATTAATTGGAAGTTGATCCAGATACTCATCCACCTACAAAAGCCAAACTCTTTAGTCCACCAGATGACATTCACAGAGTATTGCCAACTTGCATTAACATATTGAAGGACGAACTAACAAAAAAATATCATAATTAAGAGAGTGAACCTTATGATATATAACAAAGAATAGCGGAATATCTAAGCTATCCTTACAGCCCACACAATTCAAAATGATTAAACAAATATTCAGAACTTTTTTTATATACGAAACACACAAAATTTTATTAACAGAAAAAAGTGAACAAGCCATCCACAAACTGAAAAAGTTTTTAAGGACTAAAATTTTTGTTTGTATAGGCTTCAGAACTAATTTAACAACTAATTCTTCAGAAAAGTGTTACAACTTACAACGATGCATACATTTTTAATTTTACAAAGTATGGTGTGGTATATTCTTATAAGAACATGAGCAATTGCATTTTCCAGGGTAAAGCATAATTTATGGCATCATGAGAGAATAGAATCTCCACAGTGCATCACTAAACTCTCTTGAATAATCTTAAACTAGTATAAATTTAGAGGAAGGGGTGGTTCCGATTTTATACCGGGAATATAACCAATGTTCATTATATCCAATCTCAACAACTCAATAGATTATTAAGGGGACCTTAAATTAAAAATGATTTGGAAAGAACATTCAAGGCATATGTACACTACGTAAACATCATGAGCTTCAGCAACACTTTCATTAAAAATAATAAGACTCTACCCGAAGTCCATTAAAGGCAAATTAAAGTCAAAAAGCATCCTTCAGCCACAATTCAGTTATGAATCTCCTGACATTGACAGAAAAGGGACAGCAGAGAGAGAGAGAGTAACACTCTTGACAACATACTATTATGTCTAGCAATACTCTATTCCACAAAATACAAGTTACGTGTGAGAAAGTTGAAAAAAATAATTATAATAGTCTTCCCAGTAATCTATCTAATATTACATCTGAAGGGGTGTATCAATAATGAAAAGAAAATAATATAAATAAACATAAACTATCAAATAATTTCAATATTTTAGCCTCCAGCCTCCAACAGCTTCTGTGTATGATCAAAAAGGAAAAAGAAATAACAAATGAAGCCAAGAAAAGCAACAAAAACTGAAGGGCAACATTGCATCAAGCTGTTACGATCCATGACATGCAAGTTTAAAGTTATATTCAAAAACAAAAAAGCAGCATTCTTTAGACATACCCCATCTGGAGGGATGTAGCGTTGGCCATCTGGTTTAGCTGACCTAGTGGCAAGGCGAGCCATAAGCATATTCCCAGCTATCCCAGCACTTGCAGTGCATCCCGTTGTTTCAAAAATCTCTTTTCTTATTTTTGAAGCTAGAAGCTGTGGATCTTCCCCTTCTAAGTATCCAAAATCTAAGAATGCTTCATCACAGCTAACTGCCTGTATTCAACAGAGCTTCAACATAGCAAGAAAACAGTAGGAGCAAAACCGGCATTCAAAAATATATCTCCATGAGCAGACCTGAACTTTCTTGCAGTGCTTATGCAGGATGTTATATAACTGATCAGCCACCTGCACAGTTCTCAGCAGAGCATTAAGTTTCAGAAAACCCACTCAATAGACAATGTGATGCATCCTTCCTCCTACACAATTTGAACTGAATGTTTAAAAGCATTAATTACCTCCTCATATGCCTCAAAGTTATATGGGAAAATGACAAGGTGGGGACAAAGAGCCTTAGCACCTCTAACAAACATTCCAGCCCTAACTCCTAAGGAATAAGAATAATTATCAATTGTATCTGGAACAGAATCATTCATCAAAAGTGATGAGTAAATTGAAACAGAAATACTGAGCTTAAAACCAACCATAAGCTCGGGCAGGATAGTTTGCAGATGAGATCTCAGCAGTTCCTTTTGGATTGTCTGAATGACATACAGCTACAGGCTTATCATGTAATTCAGGATGGCTCCTGATGATAACTGAGACAAAAAAACAGTCCTGGAGCAGTATGTTGGGGTCAATGTTCAAAGATAAATCCAGACGATAAAAATACAAACATCCATCTATACCATGCAAGAACTTCTATGTAAATAAATCAATAATAATTGTTGAAGTTCACATCAACAGCAACAGGCACAAGAAAGAAGATGTACATAAGTCATATTCGAAAGCACATGATAAGGAGATTACCATATCAACATGGATGATGGCAGTCCTCTGAGCATCTGAAGAATCTTTCCGGCTAGAACTCAAGCCCTGCAACCCACCATAGCTGGGAAAACGTTTGCGATACCTATTTCTCCAGGTTCCTATGAAGTGCAGCCTTGAACTCTGTAAAAACCAAAATTCACTTAGAAATAAGGGTATTAACTAAGAGGACACTCTGGAAAAAGTCAAACGAAAACCATCTGATACGAAAAATTCATCAAGAAAATAGAGCGACCCAGAAGGATAAGGATTACACCTGAAAGATTAAATTTAACAGCATATAAAATTTGTATGACCAGCAGTAAGTCACACAGAAGTATACAGTTCAAAATATAAGCAATACAAACAAGCATAAGTAACATATTTGGGAAACATCAAATGTGGCAGGCATTAACTCAATCAGTAAAATTCAATGAAAAGCTATATAAAAACTGGGATTAATTGTAATTGCAACCTTTTGTATTAAACTGCAGTTCTTTTGGATTTTGTAGAGCACATGGTAATTAAGTCATTTTTATAAAATTATAGTCTTCGAATGTTTTCAGATTTTACTCAAAGCACAGTAGTGCAGAGACAAGATGAAAACAGATTGATATAGAAAGAAAATATGTTGAAGTGTCATTATACTTGGTGTCAGAACAGAGAAAAGGTTCAAATTTCGCAAAAAAAAGGACAAAACTGTGAATGTGATTGGTAGTGGATTGATTTATATACTAGTTTTGAGGTGAAGAAGAACCAGTGGCAACCTTTATAACAGAAAGGATCATTTTTAGATGCCATGGAGTTTTTAATAATAAAAAAAAAAAAAATTTAAAAAAAAAAAAAGGCAAGATTGATATTTAGCAGTCAATGTTGACCAAAAAGCCTTCACAATCAAACATTATTTCCTCATTCTCCTCTTTACAAAGTCAAAAACCCCTATCCTTGGTATAAAATAAATAAGATGTATAGAGATCTACAACCCTCAAAAGAATTTATTACACAATAAATCTGATGGTAGATCTTTATTTCCTGTCATACCAGAACATAATTGATAATCACTCCTAAACAATAATTTCCCGCAATCCACTTAGAGAAATATTAGAAGTTCCCATGCTTAACTATCTTTTCTTGTTTTTTTTTTTTTTTTCCTTTAAATATGTTTTGACCATTTCTCAATTTGTATGCGTCATCCTAGTGCAGGGTTATGATAATATTTTCTATATCATTCCAATTCTATCAAATGTCTCCAAAGAGTCCCCATGGGTAACTATTTAAACACATTGGGTATGTAAATTCATCGAAACATATAACTGATTAAAGGAAATCTATGAAGCAGAGTAATTTAAGGAAAACAAACATGGCAATAAAAGCATGAACATGAACTCATTTCCAGAATATCACCTTGAAATAGTTTTCCACAAAATTGGGATCCCCAAGAGTTGAATGAGGCTTTTTAGAATTCCCAACAGCTGTTGAACTTCTCGATTCAAGATTATTATCATCAAAGGAGTAACCGGTAACTGAAACGGAGGGTTGAGGGGGACACGACTGAAATTCATCTTTTACATTGCTTTCATTTTCTGTATGAGAACTATTTGGTTCTGCCATGTTAACTTCACAAGATTTTCCACTGCCACTACTTGGCTGCTCAATCATTGTTTTGCCACTGTCATCTTCCAGCAGGACTTGAGTTTCCCCCTTAAACTGCCTTTCATGTCCAACAGACTCATCGAATTCAGATAAATCAGTGCTTTTTAATGTACCATCATTCAAAGATGAGTCATCAATTTCAGATATTGCCTGACCAATTGCAGGAACAGAAGCATCCTCAGAGATTCGGCTGCTTCTCAGAGCAAAGAAATCTGACAACTTTGGCTGATTATTAGCAAGTTGATCAAGTTGATAAGGAACCCCTGACAATGGCAATAAAACATTGAAAGCAATTTCAAAAGAGAATATTAAAAAATCACATCAACAAAAAGTTAATTAGTCAAATTCTTTTCCTATTGAAATATTTGACATGCCAGACACTTTTATAAATATCTAGATATCTTCCAACCTCTCTCTCTTCATCAGACCATTGATTGATATTATACTGCACTACATAACCTCAGTAGTCAAAAACTCATAAGCCACTTTGCGAACACATACACACATAGATGAGCCCAATGGGAATTGAACACATGAACTCTTGGTTAAAGAGCAGACCTTTTACCATTCACCCTTCCTTTGAGTTGACATGTCTGACAACTCGAGGACACACATGTCAAAATTTTGATAGGAAATTGTCAGTCATAATAAACGGAATGCATAAACTTACAACTCAAAAGTTTGTTAGCAGCAACAGAATCCAAAATCCATGCTGGTTTCACAACGGGGAGGCCAGCACTAAAGGACCTAGACAAAAACAAGACAACAGCTTAGGTATCAAATTTATTCAATTAAATAAACAACTTTATGAGCTTGGTAGAAGTAACCTGATCCCAACGATATTAACCTTAGATTCTTGATTTTACTATTTGGAAGATTGCTGCATATGATATGGGTAACTCGATGCCTTGAAAAGTAATTCTCAAACCGTCCACCATTCTTCAACATATAGCCTCGCAATTCCTAAAGCAACAAATTCTCATCAAATCAATGTCCACAACAAGTACCTTATGCAACAAACCATCCCAGATTATCAACAAAATTGAAAAATATCCAAACCGAAGTTCTATAGTTTCCACCATCCAAACAAACAATAAAACCAACTCAGAAAAATAAATGGAAAAACAAAATAGTCCAATCGATAACTCCACATAGTGTATACATACCATAAACACTAACTTTTACTTTTCTACTTTTACTATAACTCAACAAATAACCCGATAAAGAAACTACACCTGACTGGAAGGTACTGTGAAACCATCGACGAAGATAGAAACCCCATAAAATATAGGCCTCCCAGAAGCTGTAGAAGCACTATGTGAAGAACCCGAAGCTTCTGCGTCAAACTGGTTTTGAAGTTTTCTATTCTTTTCGACCATATAGCTACAATCAAACAACGAAAAACCAATCAATATGCAATAAATTCAATATAATCCTAATAGAAATTGTTCATTGTAATAATTCAACAGAAACAGAAATCAGAGACAATTAAATCGAAATTGAGACAGGAAATTAAACAGAAGAGAGAGGGAGGACCTGCCGAAATCAGAGAAAGGAGATTTGCGAAAGGAGGAACGAGAAGAGGAGAGAGACTTGGAGCCCCAAGCCACGCCTAGGGTTTTCTGGTTAGGTTTCTTCTTCTTGTTTTGATCATTTTTATTGCTATTGCTATTTGAATTGTAGGAATTGAGGCTTCGCTTCGATTTCTGGCCTGAATTCGCTGAGCGAGACGAATCGAAACTCATTTTTTATTTTTTTTCCGCTGGAGAAAAAGAGTGGCGAGCAAGCAAGTGAATTTATGTTTTAAAATGAAGCGGCAAAAATTGGTATGCTTTTATAGCAGGGAAGGGTCAATCGGATCGATTTCGCAGCCGGGTATCTGACTTTTGACTTCGTCTACCCAAATGGATTTCGGGTATGGATAATTGTTTTTGAAATTTTTATGGAAATTGTCAAAATGCCCATAAAAATGTAAAAATTTATTTTTACCCGAAAATAATATTGTTCACTTTTACCCGTTAATAAGACTTCAATCATTTTGGTTCTTTTACCTAAGTGAATATTTTACTAGCTATGTTTCCATCTATATAAAATATTTTCAAGTAAAAGTATTTCAAATACAATATTGCGAGGGGTGGGTATTTTCAAATTCAAGTTAAATTGAAAATCTTTTAACCCAACATGGGTTAGGTTGAAAATTTTTAATCCAACTAACTCAGTCTAATAATGGTCAGATCGGATTGATCGGGTTAAATTTAATTCATCATTGTTATACCCATTTTCTCGTTCGGCCTAAATGGGCCAGTACAGGCCTTATTAACTTGAACAGAAGCAAGGGCCCAGGAGGCCTAAGATTGGAATCAGCGGTTGCAGACTCAGCTCATGAGGCCGTTCAGGTCGCAAGCTAGCAACAGTTCCCAGATCTCCCGCGCATGCCTCCTGCCCGCACCTTCAGCTCGTGGAGCTCGCGAGGTCGCCCAGGTCGCGAGCTCGCGGGAACCTCCAGACCGCCTAACCTCTCCTCCTGGTCACGTCGGCCCCCCTCCAGTGTGCATCACCTGGCTGACCAGAGAGCTTACTCAGGAGATATCGTGTATAGCAAGTCAACAAGGTCACCTACTCCCATGGTTTCCCGCCAGAGACTGTTTACACCATAACCAAGACACATCCGATGCGACGACTCTGCATTTAATGAAGAGAGGACTTCTCCAGAAGCATTAAATGCAGACGTGTGCAAGCAAGAAGGAATGATGGTTTCACATTTAAGACAGCATGACTGTGTCAGGATTAGTTGAAATAACCATCAGTTGTACCTTATTTTTGGATATTTTATTGCTTTCTTTGTATCTCTCCCCTCCATATATAAACAGGGGAGACCTTTACTGTAGACGACAAGCTGAAAATACTAGAGAACTGTCACTCTGCCGGATTTTGACCTGAGAGTGGCCGTGGATGTAGGCACAGTCGCCGAACCACGTAAAAATCCTTGTGTGTTGCATCCTTCTTCCTCCTATCTTCATTGTTTATCTGATTGCATTTACTCAACTGTCACGACCAACATTCCCTCGCCTTAATTAAGCTCCACCAACCTTAAAACTTCATTTAAACCTCATTTATCACCTACCCAACATCGTAACGGTTCCTTAATTACCTTGTTCGCCGTCTGAGCCCCAGAATCTCTGGGTTGACCGTTTCCGAACGTCAACATCTTTTGGCGCTAAAAGGAGGGCCCAACAGCGACCTGGTAATCTCTCGCCAGTTCATTATTCTATATTTGCTCACGTTTGTTTATTATGGCCAGAATCAAGGCCACGAGGAATGTCGGAGTGTCAGATGAACAACCTGAAGTCCGAGAAGACCAGTAGAGCGCCTCACCTTCCAGAGGCGAGGTCGCTCAGGAATGGCAGCAGCGCCAGCGAGCTATGGAAGATACAGTAAGGGAGTTAACAGCGACGGTCAGGGCGTTGGTAGAAGTCCAAGCCCATGCTATGCAAAGGCGGGTGGAGGCCGCACCGCCAGGAAGAGCTCGCCGTCAACCTTCAGAAGAGATCCCAACCCCAGAGGAAATAGCTGCCAGGGATAGGTCGTTGACAGAAGGATCAGCTCGCTCCTCAAATCTGAACCCAAGGAGAGCCAGGAGACGGAACCAGGAGCGAGAAATCTCACCTCGCCCCAATGATAATGGGGTAAGGGTGAACTACGAGGGCGAGCGACACGCGGAAGGGAGTCGAAGGCAGGAGCGAGCTCGTGAGCTCCGCGCAGGTCATGAGCCCGAGCCGCGAGGGACTCCCAGGCGCGCAGGAGCCCTTAGAGAGGAAAACAGATCGCGGGATCGTCCCTTGGGGGAGCAGGAGAGCACAAGTGAATGGAACCCCAGTAGGCGATCTCTGACTCAGGACCCGATGGTAGAGGAATTATTGCAGAGGGTCCGACAGTTGGAGGCACGACCTGGAGGCCAGAACAGGGAAGAGCGAGAGGATCACAGGGTACCATTCACCCGGGAGATCGAAACAGTACCCCTGCCAGCGAAGTTTAAGCTCCCCAATATCCCTCCGTACAACGGCAGGACTGACCCATACGACCATCTGGACGCCTTCAACGTACAGATGGATCTCCAGACGAACGACCCATTGGTGAAATGCCGGGTGTTCCCAGCTACTCTAGGGGATGCCCCGCGAGCTTGGTTCAGAGGCCTTCCAGCCCGTAGCGTCAGGAGTTGGAGTGAATGTCAGAAGAAGTTTCTAGATCAGTACAAGGCCTTGAGGAAGCAGCTCACGCCCACCTGCCACCTCGCTACCATCTTCCAAAGGCAAAACGAGTCCCTGAAGGATTACATCACTCGATTCGGAGAGGAGGTGAGTAATGTGGAAACCCCCTCAGACGAGAGTATTCTGACAGCCATTTCTACAGGGCTCAGAAAAGACGGGAAATTATATGAAAGCATCTACAAGTCCCCGATGAAGGATCTAGGAGAGTTTTATGAAAGGGCTGCCAAAGAAATCAGATGGGAGGAAGCCTAGCAGTCACCGGGGTGAAGCTAGCAGTTCCCACCGCGAGAAGAGGAAGAGCCACGACGGGGACAAGCCAGGAGAGCAGAGGCATCAATCTGCCCATGTAGTGGCGAAACGAGTTAAACCTGGGCCAAGGAGAGAACGACCTCGGCATTAGGGTCGATATGAAAGCTACAACATGCTATCAGACAAGCAAGACAGAATATTTGCCACGGAAAGGAACAGGGAGAATTTCGGGAAGCCACCCCCGACAGGAATGCCCGACCGGCGTCGGGACCCGAAGAAGTACTGTGTCTACCATAACGAGAACGGGCACAATACGTCAAACTGTTGGCGATTAAAAGATGCCATCGAAGAGTTGATAAGACGAGGCCACCTAGGAGAGTATGTTGTGCAGCCCGCAGGGAGACGACCTCACTATCAACGACCTCGAGACCAAGACCAGCAGCCCGAGCAACAACAGCCTCAGCGAGCTCCGAAACCCGAGCGCGAGCCCCCGGTAAGGACGATTTTTTCTATTCATGGTGGGCCTCATGTGGCAGGTACTTCAAACAGGTCGCATCGGAAGTACATCAGAGAGGCCAACCATACCTTGCTGGCAGAATACGGAGGGGCTGAGGGACCTACCAAAAAGGCCAAAATGTCCTTAGATAGCATTGTGTTCACAGAAGAGGATGCGAAAGGAGTACGCTGGCCCCACAATGATGCAATTGTAATCCGGGCCTAGATCAGTAATGTCGAAGTACGGAGAATAATGATTGACACTGGCAGCTCGGTCAATGTCATGTACAAGGACTGCTATGATCAGATGGGATTGGAAGCTGAGCAGTTGAGGCCTTCCCCGGAACCCCTCTATGGTTTCACAGGAGATGCAGTGATACCGGTGGGCCAGATCACACTACCTCTCACCCTTGGAGAGCCGGGCCGACAAGCTACAACCCTTACTGATTTCCTGATTATCAGCAGCTCGTCGGCATACAATGTGGTCCTGGGGCGACCTTCCATGAACGAGCTGGATATGGTCACCTCCACCAGGACACTAACAGTTAAATTCCCCACTCCCAACGGGATAGGCTGTGTCAGAGGGGAACAGCGTCTGGCCAGGCGATGTTATGAAGACGCAGTGAAAATGAGGGTCCGAGGAAGAAAGGTGAATGTGGTCTCAGGTGGCCAACCTCAAGCGGTCTCTGCAGCAGGGGTGAGCACCGACCTCGATCCTCGCGAGGTGGACCCAGATAGGGCCACGGGACCTGTTGAAGAGCTAGAAGACGTGCAGGTCAGCGAGGTAGACCCAGAGAGGTGTGTGAAGATGGGTAGAGACCTGCTACCAGAAGTGAGGACTGAGCTCGCAGAATTTCTGAAAAGGAACCTCGATGTCTTCGCCTGGAGTCACGAAGACATGGTGGGGATAGATCCTGGTGTTATGTGCCACAGACTGAATATAGATCCCCAGCACAGGCCAGTCCGTCAGAAGAGGAGGCCAATGACCCCAGAACGTTATATAGCTTTGAGGGAGGAGGTCGAGAAGCTACTAGCTAACAGGTTCATCAGGGAGGCTCGTTATCCTGTTTGGGTCGCAAATCCAGTCTTCGTGAAGAAAAAGAACGGGAAGTGGAGGACGTGCATTGACTTTACCGACCTGAACAAAGCTTGCCCAAAGGACAGCTTCTCATTACCCAGGATTGATCAGCTGGTAGATGCAACGGCGGGGCACCAACTCTTGAGTTTCATGGATGCCTATTCAGGATACAACCAGATTCCCATGAACCCGGAGGACGAGGAACACACCTCTTTTGTCACTGACAGGGGCCTGTATTGTTATAGGGTGATGCCCTTCGGGCTGAAGAACGCAGGAGCGACCTACCAGCGACTGGTCAATGCCATGTTCCAGGAGCAAATTGGAAAAACCATGGAGGTGTATGTGGATGACATGCTGGTGAAGTCCCAGAGAGCAGCAGATCATGTCCGCGACCTGGATCAGACGTTCAGAGTCCTCAGAGATTATCGCATGAAGTTAAACCCCCTGAAGTGTGCCTTTGGAGTAGCATCTGGCAAATTCCTGGGGTTTATGGTAAATAGCAAGGGAATAGAGGCCAATCCGGAGAAAATCAGGGCGCTCATAGAAATGAGATCCCCCTCTAGAATCAAGGATGTGCAGAGCCTAAACGGCCAGGTCGCGGCTCTCAGCCGGTTCATCTCGAAGGCTACTAACAAATGCATGCCTTTCTTCGAAGCAATAAAGAAGGTCAAGAACTTCGAATGGACTGAGCATTGCGAAGAGGCATTCCAGAAGCTGAAAAAATATATGGGATGGGCATCCCTCCTGTCCAAGCCAAAGGATGGAGAGCAGTTATTCTTATACTTGGGTATATCTGAGCATGCTCTGAGTGCAGCCTTGGTGAGAGAAGAAGAGAAGACGCAGCTGCCTGTATACTACATCAGTAAAAGGCTGGTTGATGCGGAAACCCGATATTCACAAATGGAGAAGCTCGCATACTACCTGGTGACCGCCTCGAGAAAGCTGCGTCCGTACTTCCAAGCTCATCAGATAGAGGTCCTCACGTAACACCCTCTCAGACAAGTCCTCCAGAAAGCAGATACCTCAGGAAGGCTCCTCAAGTGGGCCATCGAGCTCGCTCAATTCGATATAGAGTACAGGCCTAGGACAGCAGTCAAGGCCCAAGCGCTTGCAGACTTTATTGTTGAATTTACAAGGTCAGCACCAGAGCAGGAGGAGCTAGCAGATGGTCAGACTTGGGAACTCTACGTGGATGGATCCTCTAACGAGCATGGCTCGGGGGCCGGAGTAATGTTAATCAGCCCCGAAGGTCACAAGATCCTAAGTGCCCTGAGATTCGGATTCCGGGCGACCAACAATGAGGCCGAGTATGAGGCTTTGCTCGCCGGACTCCGCCTGGCAAAGGAAGTGCGAGCTGAGCAGGTAAAGGTTTTCAGTGACTCCCAACTTATTGTTTGCCATGTCAGAGGAGAGTACCAGACTAAGGGTCAGAGGATGTCAGAGTACCTCAAAAAGACTAGGGAGTTGCTGGGGGCTTTCAAGGGGTTTGAAGTGAATCAGATCCCCAGGGCTCAGAACTCTAATGTAGATGCCCTGGCTCGCTTAGCGACCTCCCAGGATGCTGATCTCCTGGAATCTATCCCTGTGGAATTCCTGCCGACCCCAAGCATTGAGGACAAAGAGGTAATGATGTTCATGCAGGTCCGACCTAGCTCCTGGATGAGCTCGTTACTAGGCTACCTGCAGGAAGGGAAGCTACTGGAGGACAAGTTGGAAGCTCGTCGTTTACGAGCTAGAGCGGCCCGATACTGCATTTATGATGACAAGCTATACAAGAAGGGATTCTCAACCCCGTTGCTGCGGTGTATAGATGATGGGGACTGTGAGGTAGTGCTGAACGACATCCATGCAGGTCATTGTGGCAACCATGCAGGAGCCTTGTCCTTAGCCCAGAAAGCCCTCAGACAGGGGTTCTACTGGCCGACTATGAAGCAGGACGCCGTAGACCTGGTGAAGAAGTGTGATAAGTGCCAGAGATTTGCCAAGGTCCCGCGAGCTCCGCCAGCCTACCTCCAGCAGATGGTGAGTCCATGGCCTTTCGCGATCTGGGGAATGGATCTCATCGGACCCTTGCCCACAGCTCGAGGAAATTGTAAGCATGCTGTGGTTGCAGTGGATTACTTCACTAAATGAGCTGAAGTTAAAGAGCTAGCAGAAATTTCCACCACGAAGATGGAAAAGTTTGTGTGGGACAACATCATCTGCAGGTTCGGAGTCCCTCAGCAGCTCGTGACAGACAATGGGACCCAATTCACCAGCGAGCAATTCATAGACTTCTGCAACGAGCTCGGAATTGTGAAAAGCTTCTCAGCTGTCGACCACCCTCAGGCCAACGGTCAGGTCGAGGCTGTGAACAAGATCATCAAGCAGACTCTGAAGGCCAAGTTAGAGGTAAGGAAGGGGGCTTGGGTGGACGAGTTGCAGAAGGTCCTTTGGGCATATAGGACCACAGCTCGAAACTCAACAAGTGAAACCCCGTTTTCCATGGTCTACGGAACAGAGGCCATGATCCCAGCAGAATTTGAAGTCACCAGCCAGCGAAGGGCCTCTTTCCGACCTGAGGACAATAGACAGCTGCTCGCTGCCAGTTTAGACTTAGTCGAGGAAGCAAGGGAAACAGCTCGCATGAGGGTAGCAGTATACCAACAGAGAGTTGCCAGGTATTATAACAAGAAAGTGCGAGCCCGAAGCTACAAGGCAGGGGACCTCGTTCTCAGATTAGTCCTCCCCGGAGCCCACAAGACAAGTGATGGGGCGCTCGGACCAAACTGGGAAGGACCATACCTCGTCAAACAAAGTCTGAACAATGGAGCCTATCACTTAGCCAACATGGATGGATCAGAGTTACCCCGAGCATGGAATGCCGAGCACCTACGGCCCTATTATACATGACTGTCAGCTTGCTTTAACTTTGTACATGATTTCTCTTAGCTATTGTCTGTAAAAGTGCTTTCACTTGTTTTCTGTTGTATGTGTCATACTTGATGCAGAAAGCATACTGGCTAAACCAGCTAATGTACATGATTAAAGAACAAAGCTAATGAAACTCCTTTTTCTCAAGAAAATGAGCTGCCACCTATTATCATGCATGTATCTATGCTAACATTCAGGGAGTCGCTTGTGGCCGAAACATTTGCATGAAGTGCTCGCCGAAAATTACATACAGATTATGTGGCAAAGAAATGACTATAACCCTCAGCCGAGGATCCCTTATTAATCAACGCTCAACTTACTGATGTTATCCTCAATAAGAAAATTCGTGCCAGCAAATGTAAAGCTCATTTTTCAGCTCGCAGTCGCTATTTCCTGCGACCTACGAATCACTCGCGAGTTTTATAAAGCTGCCCGCGATCTCGCGAGACTTTGCCCCGTGACCTCGCGGGAGGGGGTAAGGTCACGCCTCTCAAATATAAGACTACCCGCGACCTCGCTGGAGGGGGTAAGGCCACGTCTCTCAAATATAAGGCTGTCAGCGACCTCGCGAGACTTTGCCCCGCGACCTCGCGGGAGGGGGTAAGGCCACGCCTCTCAAATATAAAGCTGTCCGCGACCTCGCGAGACTTTGCCCTGCGACCTCGCGGGAGGGGGTAAGGCCACGCCTCTCAAATATAAAGCTGCCCGCGACCTCGCGAGACTTTGCCCCGCGACCTCGCGGGAGGGGGTAAGGCCACGCCTCTCAAATATAAAGCTGCCCGCGACCTCGCGAGTCTTTGCCCCGCGACCTCGCGGGAGGGGGTAAGGCCACGCCTCTCAAATATAAGGGTGCCCGCGAACTCGCGTAAAGAGCCACCCACGGCGAGGGCTCACCCTTGTACGGCAAATACTGCCACAGGCTGGACTCTCAAAGTTTGGGAAAATGCCACTCTTGAACACACTCGACGCCAGTGCAGCTTATAGGTTCATAAGGGTTCTGAGCACCCCTCTGACTGTAAGTCCACACCTACTTCTTAAGGGTTGCCCAACTATATTACTTGCATGATCAGGTACTTCGCTCGATTGAGCCATCTGTGAGTTCCAACTCTTGCAAGCTAGCATATTGTTATTATCATAACTGATGGCAGTTGGCGAGTTCGTAAGTTGACGCGATTTTCACGATTGTGATTTACTTAGCAAGTTTTAAGCATACTTATTATGATGTGTCTATTATTAAAACCTGTTAACTGTTCATCATATAAGAGATGAAAACCTGTTAACTGTTCATCATATAAGAGGACCATGCACATCCACACGTTCCTTACTTGGACAGAATATTGAAATTTGCAAAGAATTTAATATTGTAATTTCGAGCTATAAGCTCGCTGTTCAAATTTCAACGAAATAAAAATAATGACAATGACAACAAGGGACAAAACAAATAAATGAAACTAGAATGCTCTAGGCATCAGCTGGTGCATCTGATGGGGCAGGAGGATCAACAACAGCTTCTGCTGGGGGCTCCGACGCGAAGATCTGATCAGGGGCTGGGAGATCAGGAGAGGCTTCTACTGGGAGCTCGGGCGCTGGAAGATCGCCAGAAGCTGAAGGTCCCTCGAGGATTTGTTCTGGAGAAGGGACTTGGACAGCAGATGGATCAACTGGAGGAGCAGAAGCTGTCTCAACCTGTTGCGCACCCTGAGCATTTGCAGCATGCTCCACGAACTCCTGGATCGTTTCAACGCCGACTGGCCCAAAGAATGAGTAATCCAAGTCCGGGTAACGCTCCCACATACTGAACAGGAAAGCCCTCTCGATCTCTTCGCCAAGCTTGTTCCGCTCCTGAGTAAGCTTGGTCTCAAAGCCCGCCTCAGTCTGAACCAGCTTCTCCTCTACCCCAACCAGCTTCTCCTCTGCCCCAGCCAGCTTCTCCTCAACCCCAGCGAGCTTCTCTTTGGTTAAGGCTAAGTCCTGCTGTTGCTGTTTTATTTTACTCTCAGCAACCTTTACCTTTTTTTGTGCAGCACTTAGCTCACCCTTCACCTGCTTCAGCTCGCTGTGGGTCTTGCTGACTTCAGAGGTAGCAGCTTCCCTGCGAGCAGTTTCTTGTGACAGGGCTGTGTCAGCATCTTGAAACTTGGCCTTAAGCTCCGCGTTATCCTTCTGGAGAAGGCTGACTTCTTCCTGCATTACCTTCTTCTCCTCCTCGAACTGCACCTTGGATACCTTAAAGGCCTCATTCTCACCAAGCTGGTCGTTCACCTCCCTCATCAGCTTCACGGTTGCCATACCCAACTGAAAGAGTAAAGAGTTGTTAAAATCTGAATCCAGAAAAATCAAAGCATAGAGGAATTGAACCTTACCAACGCCGCATGACGAGCTGTAAAAGCCACGAGGTTCTGGCCTGAGAGCTCAGGTTTCTGCAGCTCCGGATCGCGCCTCTCCATCACTCCGGGCACGAGCTCCATGAAGCTGTTGAGATACTCCATCTCCTTTGCTGCGTCAGGATGCAGCTCGGAGTCTCCCTGCGACTCCCCTGCAGGCCTCGCAGGTCGCGCAGGTGCCTCGAGACCTGGTTTCCTGCCAATAATAACTGCACCGGGCTTGCGAGCCTCGATGACACCCTTCTTCTTCTTTGGAGCTGGGGGCTCAGCTATGGCTTTCCCTTTCTTCTTCCTGATAAGGGCCTCAATCTCCTGCTCCACAGGTGAACCCCCCTCAGCCGAAACCTCAGCCCTCTTTGCTGAGGAAGGACTTTGCCCTCCAGATGGGGCAGCCCGCTTTTGAGGAGTCGCCGCTGACTTGGCCTGAGGAGAAGCGGCTACAGCGGGCTGAGATGGCGCTCTTTGTGAGCGATCTGAGGAGGTGTCATCCACTTCCACGACCGCAAGCGCTTTGGCAGGAGGAACCGACCTCAGGGGGGGAACGGACATCGCGAGCCTTCGCATATTGTCAGAAGGTGTGGTACTAGACGTGCTCAGGCTCGAAGACCTTTGAGGAAAAGGTTGATGATCTGAATCAGACTGTTCAGGGGCAGCGAAGACCGAGCGAACCTCGCAAGTTTGTCCTCGTATCCCCAGGTGCTGGATTATGTTCAAAAAGGGACCTGTGGCAGATGGCGCGAGACCCCGTTCTATCAGCTCGCTGTTAGAAGGAAAATAATCGTCATTTGGTCTCTTGGCCGCCACATAAGCATCCAGAATAGCGAACTCGTCCTCTCTGAGTTTGTACCTAGGAGCAGCGACGCCTGCAAAGCAAAAAACGAGCTCATAAAAATATATATATATATATTATCCTAGTGACTGTATCACTGTTTTTGTGGACCGCAGGTTTCTAAGTACCGGGCTCCAGCACGAAGCTTCTATTGTGCAGACCCCCAAGCGAAGTGCATGTGACCAGGACCCAGTTGGACTTGTACTCCCCCACATTGGACTTGATACATTCTCGGGGCAGATATGCCCTATATGGCGATGCTTGACGAGGCGTGACGTAGTAAAGCCCTTCGTTTCCGGAGATCCCCTTGAAACTGAAAACGCTGCGGAGGATGCGAGGTGTAGGGGGCTCGAGCCCGTGCTTGATGAACGCCGCTGCCAGAGTGGTTAGATAAGCGTACGCGTTCGAGGTTAATTGGAATGGGGCGAGCTTCAGGTCGTTCAGAAGGTTCTTAAGGTAGTCGGGGATGGGGAACCTAAACCCGAGCTCCAGATGCTCATGGCTGATCGCCACAAAACCCGAGGGAGGATAGGCAACTTGATCGCTGGCCTTGGGGACGTTGGCTCGACACCCCAAGGGGAAATTGAATTCTCGAGCCCAATCCTCCAGCATTGAGAGGGTAACTTCTGAAGGCGTATGAGAGAAAGGATGTCGGTCCACCCTCTCAGCGACCTCCTCATGTCCTACGACCTCCCCAGTAGATCCGCCAGCTCGTGAGGTCGTAGCCTCAGCTTCGCTAGTCCGGCGTCCTGCCTGCCTTCTAGAAGCAGAACCCCTGCCTCGACCAGTACGTGAGCGACCTGACATCTACAGCACAAAAGGAACGACATCAGAACGCTTACAGCATGCTGAGCCTAGCGAGCTACAGAAAAGAGTTCCTAGAGCTATTGTCCTATGTGTCAGGTCGCACACTCGGTCATCAAAGGCGACGGAGGCCCAAGGACGTGGGTCCGTCAGGTACTGTGTCTCCCTAAATGTTTATGCTGCTAACCCTATATCTACAGGTACCCTACCAGGCAGTATAGGAGCATTCTCATCAAAAAGTCCTAAGCAGCAACAACACATAACAAAGATATGGGACACTTAAACTGACAGCCAGGTCGCCCCTAGTGAACACAAGTACTCAATCAACAAGCACGACAAATCTCTAAAGGCGAGACGGGCACATAGAGACTCACAGATATGATACAAGAGCAGAAACTAACGATACAAACCATAAACAAATCCCCAATGGCATGAAAGAAGCAAAGTGAGGAAAAAGTTACCTTGTTCAAGCTGTAAATGGCTTGCTGAGAATGGCAACTGACTCTTGAAGCAGCGGGGTCTGAAGAAGAAAATTGGTGAAGAAAGGGGTACTGGTGTCGTATCAGAAAAGCAAAAAATGGAATTGGAAAAGACCTCTGAATTATATAGGCCAGGACGTCCACCCCCAGCCATCCGATCTAGCATAAAAGCATAACCGTCAAAGATCCAACGGCCCAGCGCCCATCTCGGTCGTGTGCTGTCCTGCATGTCAGTTACAAGACGTGCACATTAAATGCGTACGGTCCCAAGGCATGTTTGTGGCTCTAATGCCTGTATGAACGCCACGTGTCAGCGGTTACAGTACAGAAATCAAAACGACGCCGGAAAGCTCGCGAGTGGGCGCCAATCGTGTG
Source organism: Litchi chinensis (assembly GCA_019925255.1). Classification (NCBI taxonomy): domain Eukaryota; kingdom Viridiplantae; phylum Streptophyta; class Magnoliopsida; order Sapindales; family Sapindaceae; genus Litchi; species Litchi chinensis. The sequence goes on along the minus strand of CM034465.1, from coordinate 28,006,282 downwards.
TTTGAATCAGCTCCCAGTTCGCAGAACGCATAGAGAGCTGGGGGGCTTGATGTTATACCCATTTTCTCGTTCGGCCTAAATGGGCCAGTACAGGCCTTATTAACTTGAACAAAAGCAAGGGCCCAGGAGGCCCAAGATTGGAATCAGCGGTTGCAGACCCAGCTCGTGAGGCCGTTCAGGTCGCAAGCTAGCAACAGTTCCCAGATCTCCCACGCATGCCTCCTGCCCGCACCTTCAGCTCGTGGAGCTCACGAGGTCACCTAGGTCGCGAGCTCGCGGGAACCTCCAGACCGCCTAACCTCTCCTCCTGGTCACATCTGCCCCCCTCCAGTGTGCATCACCTGGCTGACCAAAGGGCTTACTCAGGAGATATCGTGTATAGCAAGTCAACAAGGTCACCTACTCCCATGGTTTCCCGCCAGAGACTGTTTACACCATAACCAAGACACATCCAATGCGACGGCTCTGTATTTAATGAAGAGAGGACTTCTCCAGAAGCATTAAATGCAGACGTGTGCAAGCAAGAAGGAATGATGGTTTCACATTTAAGACAGCATGGCTGTGTCAGGATTAGTTGAAATAACCATCAGCTGTACCTTATTTTTGGATATTTTATTGCTTTCTTTGTATCTCTCCCCTCCATATATAAACAAGGGAGACCTTTACTGTAGACGACAAGCTGAAAATACTAGAGAACTATCACTCTACCGGATTTTGACCTGAGAGTGGCCGTGGATGTAGGCGCAGTCGCCGAACCACATAAAAATCTTTGTGTGTTGCATCCTTCTTCCTCCTATCTTCATTGTTTATCTGATTGCATTTACTCAACTGTCACGACCAACATTCCCTCGCCTTAATTAAGCTCCACTAACCTTAAAACTTCATTTAAACCCCATTTATCACCTACCCAACATCGTAACGGTTCCTTAATTAACTTGTTCGCCATCTGAGCCCCAGAATCTCTGGGTTGACCGTTTCCGAACGTCAACAATTATAAAGGCACAAAAAGTTTAATTGGTAACTTTTATGGTGCGTTTACTTCACTTGGAGGAATCGGAATGGAAATCGGAATGATCTGGAATCGGAATGACTTGGAATCGGAATGAAGTATCGGAATCAGAATAAGTTGTTTACTTCAACTGTAACAATCGGAATCGGAATCAGCAGTATTCCCATTAAGCTGTTTACTTTACTTTGGAATCGGAATGGATTAATTATAAGTTACAAAAATGCCCTTAATTAAAATTATGGATTAGTTACAATGTACAAAATTTTGTTTAAAATGTTAGTGTTATCTTTTTATCTTGTAATTCATCATAATAAGCTAAAAAAAAAAAAAAATTCTTAACAATTTGACAATATCATTGTAAGCATTTTGTGTATTTATTATTTTATGTTTAGAAGAAGATATTATGTATTTATATGGTATATCAAATCATTTTTTTTATTATATATAAAATATTACCTAAACTTTCTTAACCGTATTATTGTAATATTCTTTAATTGAACTCAAAATTTTAGTGCTAATTGTAAATTATTTCTTATAAAATATAACATTTTGCACTAACACATTTTTTTATGAAAACTTATAGCATATGTAAATAGTTATATTTATAAATATAAAACAAAGGGAATAAACTTATAGCACATTTTTTAAAGAAGGGTATAAGGGACATTTTAGCTTGACAAAGGGAATGGGAATGAGATTCCCAAGTGGGTTGAGGGGAATGGGATTCCCATTCCTCAACCCCAAATTGATGTGGGACCCACTATTTTATTCCCATTACGGAATGAATTTTAAGCAAGTAAACAACATCAATCAATCTCATTCCTGATTCTCATTCCCCAATCCATGAAGTAAATACACAATTATAGTATTAAAAATTTGATTACAAATAAAACGAGTATAAATAAAAAATCAATTATTGAAAGTAAAAGATTTAATCTATCATAAGGTTGTCCTTAATCTTCATTCCTTGTAAGTGTTCTTCTATAGGAAAAAGAGAATCTTTGATTTAAAATTAGAGACGAGCGTTTGTCAAGTTGGATTAAAAATTTTTCAACCCAACCCAATCCAATTTGTCCAAATTTTTTAACAATGATGATATTTGCACCCCTAAACAATTGTATGTGCACCCCTTTTTGTTAATTTACCCAGAATTGTTTTTAAAATAATGTTTGTTGTAAGAGCAACCCATTTAATACTGTATATACCATTTCTTTTAATCCTTAAAAAATTATTATAAAATAAATAAATAAAAGTACAAAAAAAAAATTCGGCAAAAAATTGTTATGATTATGAAGTTGCGAACAACGGCCGACATGGAGGATGTGAGAAATTAGGTAGCAATTATGAAGCACTTGTTGAAGAATTCGAGCATTGTCAGCTCGAAAGAGACTTGCGATGACAACAATGTCGTGTATTCGGTCATTGAGCTTTGCAAGGGAGGCGAGCTCTTCGATTAGATTGTCGCAAGAGGTCGATCATGGATTGTCGATTGGATTGTAGACAGGATCATTAATAAATTTTAATTAATTTGAAATGTGATTGGTGGTTGTATTGTATCAGAGATCAAAGGTTAAGGTAAGAGAGTACCGGCGCGATGTGACAAGCTGTTACACAATATAGCAGAGGTGACAACAAGCGAGTTGTAACAGAGTTCGATTTTAGTTCTTGACTCGTCATTTTACAAGGAGAAGTCATCTCCCTTTCCTGTAATGAAACGTAGCATTGATTTCAAAGGCAAGGAGTTACTACATGACTAGACTTTGTTGGCTGGCAATGTTCCATCATGAAATGAAATTTATGAGTAATGCTGAAAATTAATATAAGGGTAATGTTGGAAATTTAAAATAAGTAAATTTTGGGATATATATACGATTTTAAAGGGATGGAAATATGGTTACTCTTTTTTTAAAATTTAACCCAATCCAACCTGATAAAAAATGATTGTGTTGGATTGAATTTGCCGGATTGAGTGGAAAATGCCCAGCCTTTGCAAGGGAAATAATTTCAAAGGGCTATTAATCTCAATTCTTGACAAAAGGGATAAACACTTTTAACCCAAATAAAAAAAATTTCACTTTAATCCCCAAAAAAGTTAATTATTTTTAACTTCAAATGAAACTTTAATCACTTTTGAACCTTTTTCAATTTTTCATCTCCTTACAATATGATACATGCAATACTGCAAGTGTAATATTTTCACTTACATATATCATCTTTAAGTAAATAAATATTTTAAAGATTAAAAAATATATATACTATTTCATTGATTCGTTTCACTACATCGATTGTAAAACAATCCCCTAAAAAAATTTCCCTCCTACAAGATACTTGCATGTTCTCTATGTACTAATTATTCTATTGAGCTGAATAAATGTTCATATTTCTCGTGTTTCTTTCAATCCATTAGGATTGAATTGTGATTGTTTTGGAGGATGTATTCAATAGTATGACTAGTATTACTTCTATCTGTTTATAATCATATTTCAACACATTTAATCTCCAATTGTCATCCTCTTACTAAAACCATATTTCTTTTTTTCTTTTTTTAACTTCTTTCATGAAATTTGACTGAAATTTTCATGAAAACAGATGTTCAGTCAAGTTAATTAGCTTGGAAAGTAATTATATACAGTACATGTACGAGAGCTAAGATATTGATAGCCGAAAATGAATCCAGCTAGGTCATCATTCATATAAATTATCAGCAAGAAAGTTTTCCCCTCCATACTCGTCAATTGCAAAAAAGGCAAGATGATAAAATTAATACTTGGGCACATGAAAAACACCAACTGCCAAGTTATTAGCCATGCAGTACTACATTTATCCATGACTCGATCAGAAAAAAAATATAAGATTATAATATTAAAAAAAAAAAATTACACATCAATAACAACCTCTCTCCATTACTATTTAGATTCACCCGAAAATAAATAAACTGCCTTCAAAGGCACATTTTAATTTCCAAAACTTCCATCTAACTAAATCCTCCTATGAGTAGGACATCAAAATTTAAGTATACATAAAAAGTGACGGTTAAATTTAAAATCAATGCATCTAACCTTTTTTCATGATTTTACCACCACTGGCTTTACTCCCGCTCTTTTGCTGCCGGCACCTTTTCTCCTATTTGTCTTCTGATTATTTCCACTCCTTTTGTGCTCTTTGTGCTCCTCTTCTTTTTCATGGGGATTCACCTCCTCAAACTTGATTGGTTTAATAATGATACCAGATTTCTTCTTCACCTGCATGAGATACATTCCAAGTGAGAAATTTGACAATGAATAGTAAAAAATTATCACAATTTTTCCTATGATAATCAGTATTCAGTTGATTGTAAAAATGCACTGACATCTGGCTGATTAAGAGCTCCAACAGCTGTTGCTGGATTGAACTCAGGCCCAACAGGAACACGAATGCTCTGCTCAAAAACTTCTTTAGATGTGAAAGGGTAAGGCAGTGTTTTTGTATGTAATTTCTCAGCCTGCCGAATCCGAACACAAAAGATCTGGTTAACCGCGACAGAAGATAACAATGCAGAAAAATTACATAATAGTTTAACCAAGAAAAATAACATGCGGTAACTGCCACCTCAATGTGTAACACAATTCTCTTAATAGGAATGTGTAACAAAATTAGAAAGGGTTACCAAACCATATAAATTTTCTCCAATACAATTAAGAAGCCATTCTATAAACATATGTAAGTTCAATCTTATGGACATGACAACCATAATTTTTTTTAATAGTCTATTTAACCATCTTCATTGAGATTACCTAATCCGAACTAGTGGAAGTTGACATTTGAGCAACAGCTTTGTTAAATTTTGCTCAGTTCCAGTTGAAAACAATAATCATGCTTTTGCTAGTTGGAGTGAGTCAATTAGATCTATTACCATAACAAGAAATCTTCATCCAGTATAATGAATGACATATATAGCTTTTTAGAGTGCATAATCAATAATATAATGATGAACCCCACCAACCTTTTTATCCAACTTTTCAGATATAATGACATGTTTGAGATGTGCATCCTTTCTCTTTTTAAGAGCCTCTTCCCTCTTCCTCTTTGCAATTTCATGCTCTTCTAGCATCCACGATGGTAAACCTTTCTTTTGCTGTACATGAGTCCACTGTCCCCAACCAGGGAGTAGATTAGGCTTTTCAGGCTCAGGATTCTCCTCGTTCAGAATCGCTTGTTTGTCCTTATCAAAATCATCCTCCACATCATCCCCCGCAAAAGCAAGGCGAACAAGCTCTTCTTGAGAAGGAAGTTCATATGATGGTTTAGAACCAGTGGACAAAATTCCATCTACCATCCGCTCTTCACTATCGGTATCACTTTCCTCAGCCAGTTCCTTCAGTTTCAAAAGACCATAAATACGGAGAAGAAAAGAAAAGGAGGCAGCCAAACACATAGAAAATAGAGCAAAACAAACAATTCGAAAGTGATATACACCTCTTGATTCTGTAATACACGTTTACCAACCACTGTAGACTTCTTTACAGCAGCATCCACTTCGTTTCTGTTTTTCATCTGCGCATTATACACACAATGATCAGCACATAATACACTGGTTCTTCCATTTGCAAGAAACAATAAAAAACTTATTGAAGACAAGCAAACTAAACCTTTTTCCATGTGCCTGATGCAAAAATAGCAACATCATATGACGTCTTGGGTCCTGGATCTCTAACGACATCATCAAAACTCTACAAACCACAGAAAGATATTATTCCCATGCTTATGCAGCAAATGAGATTAAACTGCACAGAAAGTTTGCAGAGTGAGAAAACAACTACCTTAAACACAGAATCCTGACGAACCTCAGCATCTTCATTGAGAAAACCAGAATCAACGTTAACATCCTCCTGCAAATTATTTTTCAATCCATTTCCAACATCTACATTTTCATCCATCTCATCTTCACTATCACTATGTCGGTAATAATTATCTGTTTTCATCTTATTACTTGGTTCTTGTTCTGGAACTTCTCTTTTAGATGCACCAAAGACCCTTCTACCACTTGTAATGCCCACTTTGGCAGTTTCTTCCCCACCTGTATTGTCCAGCTCCTTCAACGATGATTCGTACTCTTGAAGAGCAAGCTTAGCTTCTTCAACAGCTTCATCCTTTCTTTTTTTCAATCCACGCACCTACTCAAAAGAAAATCATCCGGGGAACACAAAAAGTTAACAACCAAGTATAATTCAAGTGCAAATTGTGTTTTATACTTAGGAAAAATGGAGTGGATATTACCATGAAAGGTAAAGAAAGCACTCCAGAGGTAGGCACTTCATCATCTTCTTCTAATATTTTAAGTGTCTTCTCTTTTGCATTTTCAAACAACTTTAATGCCTCATCCTGATCAGAACCAGCAGAGTTTTCATCCTCCTCATCACTATCGTCACTCCCACTACTGTTGCTACTATCCTTCATAGTGTTCATTTTTCTAGTCAAAAGAGCATGTTGGTGGAGTTGTTCAGCAATTGCTGCTCGAGTCCCTTCATCTTGGGCATTCAGACCACGCTGCAAAATGCGCTTCGCCCACTTCGAACTGTTTTTGTGCTTTAAAGTCATACGTTCCTACATCACATATAATAAAAACTAAATACAGATACGAGAACCATTATTTATTTTAAATATCACATAAGAGAAAACAATATTTCAGAAGAAAGGACATTGATAAAACTCATTGAAGATTGTTCCTATCAAGTTAAAAAATTCATTGAAGATCATCAATCACCTCTGCTCGCTTAAATTCTTGCTTTCTCGCCTCTTCTTTTGCTGCTTCTGGATCCATTAGCATTTCCACAGATGCTGATTTCAATCTATCTTTCTTCAACAAACGATGGTAGGTTTTTGACTTAATCTTCTTGATGCGCTTTCTCTTCATCTCATGACGGAAAAGAAGGCTGCGCATTTTAGCTATATGGTTCCGATCCTCCAGACATTCTTCAACAGAAATCTGCCAAGCATCATTATGAACAACAAATGCTAAACAAATTTGCATAATTCAGAAAATGAACTTCGTGATTTGATGCAAAATACAGACAAGCGTAATCTTGAAAATTAGGCTAATATTATATAAGAAAGGACAGGACCAACAGTACCAAGGAAACTGACAAATTCCAGAACACACACTACATAAGAACCCAGCTGACACTACAGTTTAATCTGGTTATGACACTTATGTTTCCATGATATCAAATTTCTAATTATCATTCTAACATAAGAAATATCCTTTAAGTCACCAATCACCATGTAGGAGCCAATTTGGTCATCAATGACAAGCAGATTATTGAATGCAATAAAAATAAAATTCAAGATAAGTATTATCTAAGAGAAGTCCTAAAATTATAGTAGTATATTTTGATTGGGTTGTGTATAAAAATTGAATTGAATCAGCAACGAACTCATAGGACCTATGTACCTTGTTTAGTTCGAGAAGCTTAGAACCATCTGCATTATGAGCTTCCTTAACCTTGTTGTCATTGACTAATAACGCCATTTTTTTCTCAAACTCAGTTCTTGGTTCAAATCCAGAAGCTATTGCCCCAACAGTTGAAAACCCCAAGTTTGTATCTTCATCAAAATATAAAGAAGGTGCTTCTCTATTTATCTTGACTAAAGGCTCCCACTTAGTGATGTCTTTCTTAGATTGTTCATACACTACCTTCCTCTCCAACTTTTCTCGTTCCACCTTTGGAAGTGGCGCGTGAATAGTTGCTGACTTTTTATTTATCTTAGGCAATTCCTTTCTAATTTCACTATATCCAGGTTCACCTTGAAGAAAATCTACGAGTTCTTCAACTGTAACTTGTCCTTCACCATCCAGAACATCACGACTAGGATTGAATTCAGACTCTGGATATGCTTCAGATATAACTACATTCTTCCTCTTCTTCTTCTTCTTTCCTGAAAGATACATATTCAAGGTCAAGCACATTACCAATGGTAGTAGATAATGATTTCCAATCACATTAATAATAATCATTCCCATATCCATAGTAACGAAGCACTTTCTCTTTCAACAAATTTTCAGACCAGTCATGGTAATTTTCATCAATGCAAATTAAAAATATATATAATAATAAATAAATAATTCTGCAGAAGTATAGTATTTTGGTTGATAAAAGAATTAAAATAAATTGCACACAAACATATATAATTTTTATGTGATAACTTCAGTTCAAACAAAGCTCAAAAATGCATTACATAGAAAATATATTTGTTTTACCTACACTAAGAAATGGCTATTATGATTACACATTAAGGGAGCTAACACCCTTTTCTATGTTAATGCTTATCAGTTATATTAAGTCTGGGCAATATATTGATGAACAAAAATCCATACTACAACATTTTCGACCATCAATGATTCTTTCATCGATTTCCAAAAAGAGTTGTACCTTCAAAAGCCTCACTTGGCATTCCGGTAACTGTTTGCAACACCCTCAAGTGTTTTTCATCATCTTCATCTTCGTTCTTGTCTTCATCATCTTCTGATGAAATATTCTCATCCTACACATGTAAAAGAAACATGAAGACTAACATGTAGAAGAATAATGATCCAAAAATAGCCATACATGAGTTAATGCTAGTCAGCAATTAGAAAATAGGGCCCAAATGTAGGTTGCTTGGATTACAGATTGTAAATATAGGGCATCCACAGAACATATTTGTCTAAATCACCACCACAATTACTTCCTTATAGCATTTTGCTTTTAAAAATAAAAAGTCACAGAAATTCCTGCAAAAAGATCCCTTATAAATTTACACTGATAATATCAAGCCAAATTTCCATGTCATGTAGTACACTTCTTAAATAAAGTGTAAAATTTCACCTAACATTTACCAAAACTCCATCAACAAATTCACTTTTATCAAATTAAAAATATAACTGAAATCCAAATTCAATTGAAATAGTAGACAACAAGTAGCTGGACACCGTGTTTATATCAAACTCAAGCTAAAATGAGAATTTAGGTCTAGGAAGATTACAAATATCCAATTAATGTGACACTTGAAACTATTACAAGGCAAACATGAATTGTTTCAAAACCAATTCAGGTATTAAAAAAAAATCTTTGAAAGCAAAAAAAACACAGACCTGGATTCGGTGAGGCAGCTCGTACTCGTAGTTTTCGACAGGGTCGAAACGGCGGTTCTTTCTCGATTCTTCCTGGGGAAGAGGTTCTTCGTACTCGTAGAAATCATTGGCCTCATCGGAATCGATGTTTTCGTCGCTTTCGTTAAAAGAATCGGTACTAGGGTTTTTGACTTCGAGCACTTTTCGCAATGAAGAAGGCAACCGCGGGCCCCTCCTCTTCTTCTTGTCATCGCCGCCGCCGAGAGTTTTGTTGCGTTTTATGCATTTCTTGTTAGGTTTGGATCTGTCTTCGGCGGAGTCTCTAGATTTTCTCTTCTTCTCAGCCATGGCTGTAGTGGACCCTGCGACTTTGTTTTTCTTCCCTGCCATGGTTTTTGATATTAGCGGCGAAGTACGAAGTTCAGAGTAAGTAATTCCAATTTCTCCTTTTGTTTGTTATAATCGCTAATTACCCTGCGGTTTATAGAAATTTTATTCTACCCACTTTATCCTTTTATTCATTCTGAGCGTGGAGTGGACTCTGACTAAAATAGTATATGAAAAGACCAAACTATCCTTCATTAAAAATAAAAAATAAAAACTTGCTTAAAATTTTTAATAAAATAAATTTAAAAATAAATAAATAAGTGGATATCCAATCTTTTGTTCTTCTTCAACGAAGAATATTGAAAAACAAAGTTTAGAGAATTAAAGTCTTCAGTTTGAACAACACACAGATCAGCATTGCAACAACAGCAAACACCATGATCATCGTCATCAAACAAAAACCAACAGCAAAAATCGTCGTCATCAAACAAAAATCAGCAGCAACACCATCAAATACAACAGCATCAAAATAAAAAATAAAAAAATAAAAAAACCAACTATTATCGTCATCGAACAAAAACCAACAGCAAACACAACAGCAAAAAAAAAAAACCAACTACCATCATCATCAAACAAAAACCAACAGCATCAAATTAAAAAAAAAACAACTATCATCATCATCAAACAAAAACCAACAGCAAACACCATCAAACACAACTGCATCAAAAAATATTTAAAAAAAAAACCAGCAGAGATCTCTAGGTTAAACCGGCGATGGAAACCCAGAGATGTCGGTTGCGAAACCCGGATTCTATGGGTTTCCATCGCCGGAATCCAGCCATGGAACTGGGTTTCCATCGAAAACTTAGTTTTGGGTCTCCTAGGTCTCCATCGACGGAGACCGACCGCCAAGACACAGAGAGAGAGAGAGAGGAACTCACCGTCGAGAGAGACAGAGAGAGAGAGAGAGAGAGAGAGAGGAGTGCTTAACTTCAAGTTTTTTATTTTTTATCTTTTTATTTTTTTTTTAATTATGCCCACCGTCCATCAACAGGATGGACGGTGGACATAATTTTTTAAAAAATTATTTGTATTTAATATTTTTAAATTTTTTTAATACTTAAAAAGTTTTTTAGTTTTTTTCATTTCTTTCTATTTTTTAGATAAATGGCAGAGATTTAATTTTTTTAATTTTTTAATATTAAATTATTATTTTATTAAATATTAATATTTTCTATATTTTATTTTATTTTGACGTTTTTATCATTCTAATTTAATTATTAAACGTTGATTTTTAATATTTAAGTTGATAATAAAGGTTCTTTTTAGATATTTTAATAAATTATAGGGAGCTTTTTGTCTATTTTGTAAATCAATTGAATTATATTAACGATTTCTTAAATTTATAAAAGATTTTCACTATTTTATCAAACTATAGGTTGAACATGAAATTATCCCTAAGTTTTAACTCCAAACACAGAACTGTCTTTTTGGAAAAGTCCAACAGACTGCCTATGGTTTTAAATAATGCTATTTAATTTTCTTTCTTTTCAAAAGGAGTACAATAGTCCCTAATTATTTCCAAAATGTCATTTGGATGTGCATGTGAGTATGTCTATTAGACTCCATTTATTTATTTATTGATGAGCAATTGTATACTTTAAATTAAAAATTTATACTCAATATTTTAATGAAGTTAAAATGTACAAAATTTAAGTAGAAAAAATTTACAAAATATAATCTTTATCATCCATTTTTATGATGGACAGTGAAGATTTTTTAAGAAAAAAATTATAAAATTAAAAATAAAAGACTAAAGATCAAATTGGATCTTCATTAATCTCCATCTCCATTACTTAAATGAAGAAGGAGATCCTCCTTCATCGCCAATGAACATCTCTCTGTTACAAATAAAGATTGACTTATATTGTTATCTTAAAAAAAAAATACAATAGTCGGGATCTCCATCACAATGTGATAGAGATTTGGTTGAGTATAAATACCCAAATTTAGGTCTCTAAGGTCTTCATCATAGAAATATGAGTCTTAGTCGCATCAACGATTTAGGTCTTCATTGTCGAAATATTAAATCTTCTTCTCTAGAGATGGGTGAAAATCCGATCTAAATCTCTCTCTCTCTCTCATTTGACAATAAGAAAAATAATTAGTAATTTTGAAAACCACAAGAATATTTTTAAAACTTCCCTTTTAAAAAACAAACAAACACCAAATAAGTTTTAAGTTTATTAGGACTAGCCAAGATCCTAGTATAAGAGCTCAAGAATTCCAATTTCTATTTTAGATGAAATATTTGATTCACAAATGCAGCAATTGCTTGGTAGTGCCTTAGAAGAGAAAGACTTGGAACCACCAAGGTCTATAAAGGGAGTCCGTTAAATGCTTTGTAAGAAATTTGCAAATTATAGAGATAATAACTATTACTATTAGATTTTTTATTTGTACAATATGAAGTATTGACATCCTCGTTGAAGAAAAGAAACAAAAGGGACTACCTTTGATAGACACTACCTAATCCCTACCACTAAACCTTAGAAAAAGTGAAGGCCACCTCGGATAGACATTACCTAGCCTCGGTCGTTGGACCTTATGGAAAGCGAGTCACTAGTGGTTGAACATGTAACGTCCTGTAAATTATTTCCGTATAAGTAGTGTTACTAAATTAAATAAATAAGCTTATTAAGTTAGATTAAAGGTTAGTTTAAATATAATTAGTATAATTAATATATTAATATGTTTAATTGTTAAGAAAAGTTAATAGTTGAGTTAATAATTTATGTTGGAAAATATTTTTTTTTAGTAAGTGGATTTAATTAGGATTTTAATGGGAAAGTGGCAAGTGCGATGAGTTTGGGGCATGAATAAAATTTATAAAACTGTGGGGCTAAAGTAGAATATCAAGAAATAGCATAATATAAATAGAAGGGTTTTTTTTTCTAAATTTTCATTTTTTCTTTCTTCTTCTTCTTGTTGTCTCCTTTATCTTCTTTTTCTCTCAAATTTTCATCTCTTTTCAAGCTTTTAAAACCATAAATCACCTTGATCAAGTATTCTTTACCCCTCCAAGTCTTCATTTATTGCAAAACCTTTCAAGATTTCAAGTTTTATTTTGCTAGAAATGGCTCAAGAGAGGTATGTGCAGTTCTTTTTTGGTTTTTATGTTCTAAATAGATTAGTAAGCATGTAGATGTATCCATAGACATATATAGTTAGTGAGTTTTGCATTTAATTAAGTTGTTTTGTTTTTTATGGTTTTAAAGTGTGATTTTAAAACCCCAAGTGATCAATTAGGGCGTGGAGAGTCTAGCAAGGACAAAAAAAAAAACTTTAAGCTTCTAATTTGAGTGCTAGAGAGTGTGAATGAAGGCTCAAAAAGGTTGGTATACATTTATTTTCGAAATTGAATTTTGTTAGTAGCTAAAAATTTAATATTTTGTTTCGAAACTTTACGATGATGTGATTTTTACATAATGAGTTGTTATTTATGATATGCATGTATTGGTAGATGGTAATGGAAGAGATTTTATGGGTCAAAATCAAGTAAAATAACATTTTCGCATAAAAACTCAATTTATGTCCGAATTTGAATTAAATAGGGGTCTAAGGGTATTTGCGTCATTTTAAGCTTATTTATGTATTAAATGGATGATGTTGGAATGGTGTGCGAGATAAAGTTTGAAGTCGAAACAATTTTTCGAAAATTTACCCCTTTTTAACCGAATAGTGTTCCTAGGAAAACCTAGGGTTAATTTCGTCATTTCACTTGTGTTTACGTGTTATTTATATTGTGTTGAGATAATATGTGTCTAAATTATGATCCGAAAAAGAAAAATTTGAAAACCACCTTTTGGAGGTTAAAAAAAAATGTGAAAAAAATGTGATTATGTAATAAAATTTGAAAAGTAAAATCAAGGGCAAAATGGTCCTTGGATAATAGCTAAGAGGAAGGTTTCGAAAAGTTTCAAAAAATTTCGAATATGAAAAATAGATGATGAAGTCTGATAGTTAAGTGACTTTTAAAAATTTAATAAAAAACGATAATTTTCGTAATTATTAAAAATATCAAGAGTCTGAGTAAACATGTACATTGGTAGGTGAAAATTGGTAGTTGACATACCAATAGGGTATTTGTTAGCAGTACTGCGCCGTTTCGCTTATATACTGAGGTGATTAACGGATCTTGAGAGGCATCGAGTGTGTGTCCGGTCTTGAAATCAATACGAATATGATGTTGAGCCCGGCGGATAGGCACCAAGTGTCCGATGCCGGAGGGATATGTGAAACTCGTTACCGATCCATGGTATTGTGACAGTAGTTACGAAAGGTTCTTACAATATTATAACAACTAATAAACGACTTATCTTAAAGATATGTGCTCAAAAAGTATTTTACGTAATTGAGAATTGTTGTATGAATAATATATTATGTTGGATATCAAATGATTTGTAAAATGATATCTTTTCTATGTTATGTTTGTGGGATTTTGTGATTGATATTATTTTGTGTATACCAACTAAGTTATTTTGTTTAGCGCGTTGAATTTTTCACGCGCAGGTAGTTGAGGGGAACTGAGTTTTGAGCAGAGTCAATTGGAAATATAGTCCCCAGTGCGATCCGCAAGTCACAGTTATTCTTCGATCTTTTTGGTAGACATCTTTAAGGTGTATATATATTTAATAGAAAATAAAATAAAATAAAATAAAGTTTCCAATATTGTATTTTGTATTTGCATTTGCATGTTTATGGAGGTTTGGAAAAGTTTAAATGCATATGGTTTGTATTATGTTTTAAATGTTTTCTTAAAGAATGAGAAAACTAGAAGTTGTTGTACTTTAAAGTAATTGTGTTTATTTTGTTTCGAAATTATATGTGAGGAAAATGTATGCTTACTTTAAATTTGTGTGTTGAAGTGATTTGGGGACGGACGGAGTGTCCAATTATGGAAGTTGAGAAAATGGAAAATATATTTGAAGTGTTTCTTTGATTATGTAGGTTTTAAAAACATTGGGTTTTGAGTAAAACATGAGAAACTCTGCCGAATTTTTAATAAATTATATTAAGTTAGTAAATGAATTTTCATAAATAAGAAATGAAAATATCGTAACGTCCTCCGCCTCGGTTTTTAGTATCTGGATGCCGAAGATCGAAGGGAGGGTGTTACAGAACAAGCACAATCGGGAGGTGAAGGAAACCACCTATACAAAGGTTATTAGGGAGAGCACTTGTCAAAGCAGCTTTGATTCCTCTTATGAAATCTACCAAGAGTAAGTAGCGTCTTGAGGTTTAAACTCAAAACATTAAGTGTTTTTTTGGTGCATTACCATCAAGGCATAGAGGTTTGTGCTAAAAAACACTTAATATCTTGGGTTTACACTTAAAAGACGCTACATAGCTTACAGGAATAAATGAAATAAGGATTGGGCTAAGGTGCTGACTGACATAAATGTCGGCGTTTGTGTTAAAACCTTAGCCCAATCATTTATTCATTTTTCATCTAGAGTTTTAGCCTTTTTGCCCCATAGGATAAGTAGCATCTTAAGGTTTGAACCATGGACCTTAAGCATCTTTTTGATGCAAACCTTCTACCACTAAGACAAGTTACTACACAAATTAAAAGCACAATTAACCCATGTGGATTAAATTAGTTCAATGGGTCAAATTTATTTAACTTGTTTGGATATTCATGGCTCAAATCTAATGTGATTTATATGGACATCAAGTGTTCAAGTTATCCCATTGATAACTATAGCCTATATACTAACAAAATATATTCATATTTTGAATAATATACAATTGTCAAAAATTTCACTCTAATTTTTTATCAGAATAATGTCATAACAACCATATTGATCATAAATTTATATATTGTTAATATAATAGTTACAAATCAATTTTCGATATCATTTAAATGATAAATTTAAACAACACAAAATTAATCTAATTTTCATAATCAAATTTGAATGTCTGTAATATCCCAACTGTATTGTCCATAAGAAAGGGCTAGCCATTCAAATTAAAGACTATTTCTACTATATCGTAGGCTTGTAGCTAGACTTCTAAGAAAACGACAATCTCATAGATGGTGCAAGACTGCAAGTAGGTTTACTTCCTCCAAAGTTCAAAAACTCGCTACTCGCTAATCGACCGGTAATTCAGCGAGTAACAAGTAATTAGCAACTCGATAAGTAATTGATGAATACTCGAAAAACATTGTTGAGTGAGGTCAATTGTAATTTTGAAGTCTGGAAGCGTAAACTAACATTTTGTTAAACATTAGGGGTCATGGTAAAATTACCCTCACCATATTTAAGACTGATTACACGGTCAACAATTCAACAACACCCTTGTTTTTCTCCCTCTCTTCCTTCTCCTCTTTTATCCCTTTTTTCCTCTCTAACACGTCATTGTCATTCAAGTGCGTCGTCGCCCTCACCATTTTGAGATCAAGAGTAGCCATTGTTGTCAAAGTCGAAGAGTCCCTCACTTCCTCTTTATCATCTTTAACCATTTTAACTCTTCTTCTTTCTCCTCTGCGATGGTCGTTCAAGTCTCTTTCTTTCTCTCCGTGTCGTCAACATCTTCTTTCAAGCTATTATCATTATCCCCTTAAAGTCATCACTAATGGCGATCTGTGAATAGTTGTTTCTCTTATACATAATTTTATGTATGTTATTTGTTTTGCTAGGAATGATTTTGAGTCTTTGACTAATTTTTGGGTGATATTTGGGATGATTTTCGATCAATTTTGTGATGAGTAAATTCGTGAAGTTGGTCGAGTTGGACTAAGTTGGTCCGAGTTGGGTCGAGGATTCACCTTCGACAAGCAAAACCTCGATTTAAGGGTTCTCGAATAACAGAGTGCTGATAAGTGAAAACGTGACGAGAACTCAGTAAAACTCATCGAATTTTTAAACAACGTTTAAATGTTAAGGGTACAAATCATGTCCGAATCCAACCAAACCATTACATTAGGGTCAAACTATATCATATTTGGCTATTGACCCCAACAACATGACCAAGTTGAGGGACCAGTTGTTGCTTAACAAAAGAAATAAGCCCTACTAGCTTAACTTGGCCAAGCGCAGTAAAAAGCTTTTGACCAAACCTAGCCAATATGAAAAACCAACTTGATTTGAAAAACAATTATGGATTCCTTTAGAAAATTAGAGTGGCGATATTACCAACCCTCAAAAGTTGTATGTACACCCATCTTTGTTTAACCACCCCATTAATGTTTTTAAAAATTCTATTTTTTATAAGTACACACCACTTTATACCAAATTTAATGTTTCTATTAATTTAAAAAATATATATTATAAATAATTATTTTTCAAACCTTTAAATTATCTTTGAGTTGAGACAGCTTAATATTAATGGCGACAGTATGGATCCTTTTGTTTTCAGGGTAGAAGCACAAAAACCATGGTGTAGTTGTAGACATTAGTTCCTCTCTAATGTGTAGTTAAATTAGAGAGATAAGAGAGAATAACTTGTTTTAAAACTTGCAATGATATGTAAGCAATTTTTATTCTAAAGTTTTCAAAGACTGTTGATGGTGACTCCCTCTCCTTTGTTGCCAAACTCATCCCTGTAAGTAGAGCAACTGGCTATGTTTGATGTATTGTGCCTCAACAAGAATGAGATCTCTAGAGGCATGCTCAGCCGAGCAAAAGCACACTACTGTGCTTAGAACAACAACAACAAAGGAGAGATGTGAAGAAGAAGAAATGAGGGTGCTCAAGTGGGTCTTCTTCTTCATCTCAAACTAGATTTATTAACCTGCATGATTCTGTCTCTCTCTCTTTATATATATATATATATTATTTTGTGAATTTCTCTATTATGAAAAACTGGATTCGTTCTATTGCTGTTATACTTTCCTAGTTTGTTTGGTTTGGTTTAATGAAATCTTTAGTTTCAAAAAAAAAAAAGGACTTTATTCTCGAAAAAGAAGAAAGGAGGATGCCTGAGTGGGTGGTCTTCTTCATTACACACCAGACATCTGATTGTCCAAAAGCCAATTTTTTTTTTTTTTTTAAACTCTTTTATCTTCAACACTTTTCAAGTTAAGAGATTTTAAATAGGAGTTGCAGAAATATTAATAATTTGATTTAAAATATATATAAATTTGGGGTGTATACATGCGATTTTAAAGAGGTGGAAACATCACCGCTCCGAAAATTATATAGAAAAAAGTGAGTGTGCACTACTTGTAAAAACCTTCAAGAGGGACTAATAGCCAGAACCCTAATTCTGAAAAGTAATATCATATAAGTTTGGCTAGCTTACAATCAATCTATTATTAATAAATAACTTTATTCAATTAGTAAGAAATCCAAATCTTATATTATTAAAAAATACATCCAAATTCATTATCCAAATGATATAATAAACTTATTTATAGCTACTGTAATATCAATACATCATCATATAATTAAAATAATTAATATAAGACCAAATTATAATTTAGCATATTAGTTGGAAACTTATTGCAGGCGGAATCACTTTTAGCTGTGTTATGAGTATTTTTGGGACTACAAAAATAGGCTGGTAAAAGCCCAAAGAACCAATCAAATAACAGATCCAACTGAAGAAGCCCAGAATCTTCAACACCCAGCTCAGGGACGAGCTTGCAGATCGCTAAGGTCATCTCAGGCCGTTGGAAGCCCAGGTCCATCACACCATCAAGTCCAATGATCAGGTCGCAGCATCGAGGTCACTTCATTTTTCTTCAGCTCGCGACCTCAATCAAGACCACCTCAGTACATATCCAGCTTGCGTAAATGAGTCAGATCGCCGAGCTCGCGCCAGACCGAACCTCTTGGACTCA
The DNA here is from genome assembly GCA_019925255.1 of Litchi chinensis. Classification (NCBI taxonomy): domain Eukaryota; kingdom Viridiplantae; phylum Streptophyta; class Magnoliopsida; order Sapindales; family Sapindaceae; genus Litchi; species Litchi chinensis. The sequence continues at coordinate 27,988,009 of CM034465.1, read as the reverse complement.
GATTTCCCGACCTCGTGTCTGCAAGATCAATGCAATCCCAAATCATAAGGGACAATTAATGCAGTATGACTATGACAGAGTTGTTAGTCAATGCAATAAATACTATATCAGAGTAATTGATTTCTTTACGTGTACATCACTCAATTGTAATCCTCATTCCTCTATAAATAGGGGGCAATTCATTGTAAAAAAAAAAAAAAAAAAAAGGCGGAGATTCTAGTATTACAGTCACTCTCTAAAAACATATTGAAAGTGACCCGTGTATGTAGGCACCATTGCCGAACCACGTAAAAATCTCAGCGCAATCTCTTGTTCTTCCTCTCTTCTCTCTTTGGTATGCTTTATTGCTATTTGATTACAGGTATTGGGCATTGAATCTCTCGATCAACCGTTTTCGGATGTCGACAAGTGGTTTATTACAATTTAGCCTATCGTCATTAAGAAATCTTCGTTAAAGTTAACTGAGGTAGGGCAAATTTGTCTTTTAATCTTATTTTTAATTCTCTATTAAAATAAAATTTAAAAACTTTAAAATAAATTAAATTAAAAAAATTAATCATATCTCTACTGTCCATCTTAAAATTGACAATGGAGATTAATTAAATAAAAAATTGCAAAAAAAAAAAAAAATGAAGATCAAAAATTCATCTTCAACTGAGAAAAAATATATATATCTCCCATTCATCTTTAACCATTCACCCACCCACCAAGTTCATCTTCAACCATACAATATAATTAACATCATCAATACAAATATTCGGATGAACTCTGAATCATCAACCTAATTGTACAACAACACTTGGTCCATCATCAACATCATCAACCCAAATTATCAAGATGAGCCCATAATCATCAACCTAACCATACAACATCATCCACAAGAATCATCAACAAAATCACCCAAAAACCATCAACAAAATCAATCACCTAAAATCAACAAAATCAATAAAAATTACAAGAATAACTAACAAAACCTAAAAAAAAAAAACCAAAAAACGATGAGGGTCCACCACCACCTTCACCTCCACCTCCACACTTAGCAAAATCAACCACCCAAAATCAACAAAAATCACAAAAATCGTCAACAAAATCCCAAAAAAAAAAAAATCAAGACAAAAAAGTGGTGAGAGAGAGAGCGAGAGACGAATCTAGATCCACCCACCACCACCACCTCCACACTAAACAAAAGCAAGCACCTAAAATCAACAAAATCAACAAAAATCACAAGAATCATCAACAAAATCCAAAAAAAATCAAGACAAAAAAATGGTTAGGGAGAGAGAGAGAGAGAGACGAACTTGGATTCATCTTGGTTCGTTCCATAACCCAGATTTCATTTGAGTTCGAATGAGAAGAAGAGGAAAAGAAGAAGAAGATAAATAAGAAATAGAATAGAAAAGAAGAAGAAGAAGAGCGAGAGAGATAAAGAGAGAGACGAACCATCTGGGTTCGTCTTTTTAAAATTTATTATTATTATTTTTTAATTTTTAGAGTTTTTTTTTTTTTTAAAAAAAATTATCTCCACTATCCTCTTATGATGAACAGTGAAGATTTAATGAAAAAGATTTATTTAATTTTAATTTAATTTTTTAATTTTTTTTCAAATTAATCTCTATCGTCTATCTTAAAATGAATGGTGGAGATCTGATGAAAAGTTTTTTTTATTAATATATTATTTAATTATTTAATCACTTATTATTATTTTAAATTTCATTTAAAAAAATAATTAAAAAAATGAGAGCATTATGATCTTTATGTGAGTACTAGTTAAGTTTAACGACATTTTATAATGGTGATAAACTAAATTGTAATAAACCACAAAAAGTGACTTCGTCTGTAATCAATTTCTAATCAGTAGATTAAATTGTAATTTGATCTTAATATAAATCAACATATCATATTATTTAAATAAAAAAATTGAGTAAAATTTTATGAAGGATAACATTATTCATCGTCAAAACGGCATTTGTAACGGTTGTCTACTAGATTTTCAAGTAAGCCATGCTCTCTGCTGATTGCTACGAGAGATACCGGAGGAGGCCATACCAAAACACCAACTGAGCGAAAATATGTAAAGTAATTTAACACACCTAATCAATCAAGCGAGAGATTCATTGCAAATGACATAATATGGGCTGCCACTTTGTTACTAACCAAAATGTCATTACATTTCTCCGAGTCCTCACTCCTTTTTCTGACAAAAAAGTTATCAATCTACAGACTACAGCCAAAAAACAGAGCAGCTAGCTAGATATGATTTTCAGTTTACCTGTTTTTTTAAATCTAAACAGAACTTTCTCAGCGTCCTTTTTTTGACTTTTTACTAGATGGAACTTTCTTACATGAGCTGTTAAATCTGTTAAACCAAAGAAAAGGCACCAAAACCATTTACACAAGTAAAAACTTTGCAGCACTTGGTCATCACTGTTGCTTTGCTAATGGTGACGATGGAGAGGCATTGTTTCCCATGGCGGGTGACCAGTAATCAGCCCCGTTGCTGTTTGCCACTTGTACGGTGCATGCCACAGGCACCAGGCACAGCCCCCTGCTCCTCAGATCCTTTTTCCCCGCTTCTTCTCCTCCGTTTTCTCCGCCGTCCTGTCATCAACATTTAACACTGTCAAACGCAGTAAAGCACATTACAATTACAAACCCAATAAGTATTTTCCCATTAGAAAAAAAAAAAAAAAAGGCTTTCAATGCAATAATGTCAGGTCATGATAAAAATCAAACAAGGATATGCTATTGTCTTGAGAGTGCTTTTGGAAAACGAAAGTGCTTTTTTTATTGCATTGACATTTTATAAACACTTTATATAAAAACATTTTGATAATGCTATTGTCTTTCTCCCAAAGGTACACTAACAAGAGTTGAATGTTGACCAGATTGCCACCATCACCATGCTCAAAATTTCAACAAGGTCAGTGAAGTCGGTTTAATACAGAACCCCCACTTGATTTTCCTTTTCACATTCTCAGGTGTAATTTATCTCAATCGCATCTTTACCGTCCACAAACAAAGTGGGGCCATCAGCGACTAGGATAGATGATGACGTGGATGCATGTGGACCATCCACTAAATGGATGGAAACAGAAAACAGTAAATAAAATAAAATAAAACAAGAAAACAAACCAAAATATGCTTTGCTGTTCCTGGTTCCACAAAAAATAGAAAGCAATCAGACCACGAATTGGTACTCACAGGTAGGTGGTGGTGTTGTAGGTATGGAGAGCACAGAACCTGAACCTGCTCTTGCAGAAACCTGATATATCCCATCGCTTCATGTAGCACTGATGCTGTATCCGTCTTCACAATTTCGAATTCCACAAACACAAGATTTTATTTTGCTTAATTAAATTATATACGTTAAAACATGATTATGATTTTTTTATTAAAAAATAAATAATTTTTAGGTTAAAGAAGCAAATTTTACCTTGCCAAAGGGTGAGACAAGCTGCTGCAATGCTGCGATTCTTTCTCCCAGTTTCTCGTTTCTAGCCTGATTAAAAAATAAAGAAAAAGAAAATAGAAAAAAAAAAAAACAGTAAATGAGAATCAAATTTAAGAATTCATGCAGCATGTTATGGGTTGTGATTTTGAGACCTTTGCATGGCCAGTGGATGAAGTGTTATCTGCTTTGGTCTTCTTACTGGTTCTTTGACTTGCCACTGGAGTTGTAGTTATGGAGTTTGAACACTGAATTGATTCTTTACCAGACCCATTTCGCTTTTTCTACAATTAAAAGACAAGAAAAATTGAAAAAAAAAATGTTCTTAATTTGTTGACAAACCCAGATAAACCTTTAAAATTTATAAAAACAGAAACTCACATTAGATTTGGAGGTGGTGTTTACGCAGCTGTTATTTCCAGAAGAAGCTGAAGAAGAGTCACTGAAAGTGACACCAGATTTCTGAGGAGTGCTTTTAGTATATGTAGTAGCTGCTGCTGCTGTTGTTGTTGGTTCACCAAACACCACTAATTCACCATCACTGTGATTATAGTCACCAAAGCAAAGCATTTTGGGAGGCTTTCCATGAGCGGAAAAGCAGGGATCAGTAAAACAAGAAAAGCTGTTGTTGTTATCAAAGGTCTGATGTTGATAGTCCAAATCAAGACCAAGAACAGCATCGTTCTCAGAGAACAACAGCTGAGAGAAACTGGTAGCAGTGCCTCGCTCATGGTCCCCCCCAAACCCACCACTATCCGCCATTAAAGAACCAGACCCGGACAACCCAGATCAACAAAAATAAAAATAAAAATAAAAACCCTTCAAAGCATTTTTGGACTTTCAATCAGATATATGTGAATGTGACAGCAGTAGAGAGAGAGAGACAGAGAGAGAAAGAGAGAGAGAGAGAGTTAATATCAGAGCTGTCTTTTTGCTTTCTTTCCCCCTAATACGTGTGAGAGAGTGTATTTTTGTGTGTGAAGATGTGTATAGAGTGTAGTGCAGTTAAGAGCAGCCGTTACACAGGAGAGTTGGTACGGTCTTTTCAAGGTTGGCTCTCGCTTCGGTTTTCGTCTATTTCCAGTCAAACCCACCTGGCCCGAGAAAACCGTGGTTTCGCTCTCCAAAGCAGTGTTGTTGCTTCCATATGTATGAGCCGGTTGTTTTTCCTCGTCACTTGCCCAGTCACCGACTCACTGAGTTCCAGTTGAATTAGATATCCGCGGGCCCACTCGTTCGAAATCGGAGGGCTGGTATTGAGTCTCTGATTGTTTCCGATCCACTTACGCGACGTGAGTGGGCAAGTGAGTGAGTGAGTGAGTGAATGAGAAAGAGATTCTCTGGTTTTTCGCAGGACGAATGTAACTGGGTGCTGTTGCAAACCTCATAAAACTTTACCAAAAAGGTCAACGAAGGTGAGATTGTGGGGCCCTGTCCCACATGATCATGTATCTGTATCTGACCAGATGACGAAATCAGAAGGCTCGTGACAAATGATCGTATAGGCAGCATCTGAACAATATGAGTATAGTAACGCTAAAATCGTAAGTGAGGATTATTATTTCACCCGCGCGTACGCATATGTCAACAATCGATAGGTACGCGTACCTCTCAAGGGTACTGGGTACGCGGATAGAAATGAACGTAAAAACTCGGTTTTTATGGCCAGTTTGAGTGGCATCATTGTATGAATCAAAATATTTGGTTGAAACTAACAATATTGATGGAATAAAAATTAATTATTAAATTTAAATGGAAAAATATACAAAATTTAAAAAAATTTTAGAAAAATAAAAGATTTACAAACACAATTTTTATAAACTTTTTGAGTTTAATTATCTTATTGGTTGAGTAACTTTACGCATCAATTATAATTATTGGATTGATCATAATAGTGGCAATGTCAATTCAATTGTTATAGTTGATTGATAAGATTACACAATCAGTAATATAGTCAATCACTTTTAATTATAGTTCGTATATGTTATGTCTGTTTTCTCGACATAGATAAAGGGCCGCTGAAGGCCCAAGAGATGAGTACAGTACCAAGAGGCCCAAGGAACCCAACCTTCAGGTCACTTTGGCGAGCTCACCGGACTCCCGAGCTCGTGCCATACTTAGTTTGTCTCAGCACATTTCCAATGTCAGAGTCCTCCCCAGCGTCCCCTCAACTCACCTAAGCGAAGTAGGTTGATGAGCTCGCACCAAACAGTGCCTTGAGAAGCTGATATCAGATCAACCTAATCCCCTGATTTTGCGCCGACTCAGCCTCAGCAACTCCCAAGAAGCATTGAATGCGACAACTATTCATTTAATGAAGAGAAGACTTTACCTGAAACAATTAATGCAGACATGAGCATGTGAAGAATAATAATTGTTGTAGCAATAAATGCAGTATGACTTATGTCAGATTAGTTGATAATAATCATAATTTGTAATGTGTAAATCACTTCACTGTATCTCTATTCCTCTATAAATAGAGAGGAGTTTCATTGTAAAAACAAGAAAAAACACTAGTATTACTGTTACTCTACCGAAATCAATTCAGAGTGATCCATGGACATAAGTGCATTCGCCGAACCACGTAAAAATTCATGTCTTTGCATTCTTCTCCCTCCCTTCTATCATTATTAACCGTTTCTTTTTTATTGTTCATCTACCTTAACCAACATTCAATCGTCTTTAGTACAATACACCAACCTTAAACAATATTTAATATAATTTATTATATAAATCGTAGTCTGGGCCTTTGGATCTCCACATCGACCAATTCTGAACGTCGACAGTATATAATAGTTGTTTACTTAAAATATCATATGGGCTATCCAACTCATTCTTGTAGTATATAATATCAATGGGGCTTAATAGTATTTTAACTCATAAGGTGTCCAAACAAAAAAAAAAAAAAAAGAAGGGAATAAGATATTATTGACGTTAATAGTACGAAAGATGCAAGTTATAGGCTCCTTAGTCCATGTAATATGCTATATGAAATTATTTTAAAGATTACGATGGATCGATAGAAGCCTTTCACATATGGTATTATTTTTTAGCACTAAAGTGCTTTTGTCCCAAAACAACTTAATTATAATAATGTTATTATTGTTTTCGAGCTTCTAGCTTCAATTCATGGCAGGACTAATGGCAAGAAATGCTTTGATAGCATTTAAACTTGATATGAGGAAGCTGTATGTCTCGATCGAATAAGATTTTCTTGTAGTTGTTATGACAGAACTATGTTTGTCTAGTAAATTGACCTCACTTGTCTATGAATGTTTCTCCTCGGTATCTTACTCTTTTGTCATGAACAGTTCCCCAATAGGGTTGGTTAGACCTAGCAAATTAAGGAATTAAACAAGGACGTTTTCTCACGCCCTCCATCTTTTTATTCTGTACACATACAGAAGCTTTCTCTTTTTTATTTTATGTTGCTAAAATAAAAACATTTTTCTAATTTTGTGTTCTTTTACATGCTCACTCATTCTCTGTCCCACATTTGGCGAAGTATTTTACGGGGCTGTATACGTAATTTACTTCAAGGGCCCTTATTAAGGGATAGGATTTAGGTTCTTCGATTTGTGTTTTGTCGGACCCGTGGCTTTAACGACCACTTTCCTTTCTTCATGTTATGCATTTGGATTTGGACCTGGTATTAAAGGTTTCTAAGCTACGCCTTCCTGGCAGGGGAGGTTGGAATATTAGTGTTATTTCTCAATAACTCTTGGCTATTGATAAGGGAATGGTGCTTTTTATACAATTTCTTAAATTATCTTTAATGATAGACTGGTTGGCGTTACGACGAGTCTGGAGAATACAATATAAAAAGCTGCTATAAACTTATTTTTGTTTCTAATCACAACGAAGGGTCTAGCTCAAATAGCAATTTTCATTGGTGGAATGATTTTTGGAACACCCCTATTCCAAGGTTAGGGTCTTATCTCTTATGTGGCACTGTTGTCAGAATAGTCTTCACACGATGGGCAATCTCTTCAACTATAAAGTTCCAGTAGCTCTCTCTTATATCCTTGTTGCGATGATGATGTTGGGTCTCAAGTTCACACTTTCTTTGTTTATGGTCATGCAGAAGCAATATGGATTTTGATAGGCTGGCGGAAGCTCATTGCTATTATTTTGCAATATGATTTTATAGCTATTCTTCAAAAACTGAAGGCCCATTTCTCTCAAAAGGAGTTTGAGTTAGCCTGTATAATTCTTTAATGTATTTGGAAAGAACCAACCTTGTTTGTAGGCATATATAGTCCTGAAGTTCTCGGGATAAATATAATTTAAACCTGGCCGTTGCTCTCGGACGTAGTTATAACTTTATAGTGGGTGTCAGGGTGATCATTCGAGGTCATTCTAGTCATGTTTGTGCTACTTTTGCTCTATCACGGATTGGCTGGTTTTCTTCTGATATTGATGATGTGTATGCAATCAAATAAGCATTTTTTTTTTTAACATCTCATTTTGGGTTTTCGGTAAATCCATTTTTCTAAGCTCAAAGAATAAGTCTAGTTTGGCTTATGTTAGACCCTTGGTGGAACACACTTTGGAGGCCTTTATTTCGCTTTCATGTCTAGAGTGGGGAATATGGTGGCTTATTCGCTAGCCACATTTGCTCCTTCATTGGAAGAGGATTTTATATTGGGATGGTTGTCACCTTCGTTTTATTTCGTATGTTGTATCTACTAATTTAAATCAATAATATCCTTCTAAATGCTCTAATAAAGTAATAGTGAGGAAATTGTTGATAATAAATATTATATGCAGTCTAGAAATCTAATCTTTCACATGAAAGATATTTACTTTATAATAATGAGAGAAACTCTCCACATAAATATTGATAAACACATGTGATGAGACTCGAACTCTTATTACCGATATAAAACAACAGTACACTAACAATCTGAATTATAAGTGGATATGCTAATATAAGTAATGCTAGATATGAAATAATTTATTCCAATTTGTACCTTATCCTATTATATGTAAATTGGAGTTATATATGACAACTAACAATTGAAATAAATCATTATTAATGTATATCTATTTATTAATTGTCAAATCATGAGTTATGACATGGATTGAGATAAAAAAGTGAGATATCTGACATATATAAAGTACACACTAAAGTTTTCTAGTGCTAGATTTATCAAATAATTTTTGTGTGAAAAGTCTTGATTATCGTCATTAGAGTCTTAAAAAGTTTTGTGACAAGATCAAAATTGTAACATAAAAAACCAATACTTCTAATATACATTATTTTATGCAAGACACTCAACACTAAGAATGATTATTTATATAATTTATTTACACTTAAAATGATATGGTTTGAAAGAGGTTGTCTTTGTGTAATGTGCAATCTTAACGTAAATTTCGATTTTATTTTGTTGTTCTAAACTTTTAATTTGAATAAGAATATGAAAGTTTAATTGTATTATTTTGTTGCTGCGCTTGAACTCGAAGGATCGATTATTTAATTTCTATCAATGTTCTGTTGAATTTATACTGTTACCATGTTATGTATGCCAACTCGATAAGGTTTTAATGGGTCATTATCTTTATTTTATCATCCTTTTATAATTTTCCAAGTAGGTATGTGTTTAATTATGGATATGTATTCACCATAACTAAATGTAGATTGAATACTTTATTGCAATAAAGCTACACAAATAAATGCTCAAGTTTTGAAGGATTAGGTAATTAGATTTAAAATCATGAGAATCTTACCAAAAGTCAATTTGTATATAAGTAAACAGAAAAAGAAAGAAAAAAAAAAACTTGAAAACTCACCCTCAACCTAACCTTAAATTGACAATCTCAAGCCTTAAATTGATAGTTCGAATAAATAAATTGATGTGTACTAAGAATACAAAATAAAAAGGGAAAAGTAGGCACATCTCAAGGGTTCAATATCTGCTTAACTTGTGTGAAAAACTAAAAAGGAGATGTACAAATACATATAATTTTTTTAAAAAAATAGTAATAATTAGACATTAAACAAGTTAAGAGTCAATTGAAATTTGTTGAGATAAAACACTACATATGAATTTGAATACCTACCCTCTTAATATACAGAGGTTTTGCTAGCAAATTCGCAAAGTGAAACCCTAATTTTTTACCACAAACATGAGTAGGAAGATACACACTTCTCAGCCAATAATAGATGGAAATTATAGATGAGTTCTGTGAACTAAAAATTAGTAATTAGGTGTAATCTCCTTGTACAAGTAACTATTGAATATTGATCCTAACTTTATGCATGTATTGGTTTATAAATGTTCCAAGGCTACAACATCCATTTAAATTATAATTTCACAAACCTCGAACTTGTAATGACTTGAAACAGAAAAAGTAAATATAAGGCAAATTTAATTTCATAATTATGAGAAGACAACTTTAGTTAGATTCTTCCAGATGGATTGTATCATTTTCCTTCTATAGTTAACTTTGCTTTACAGTTTTATTAAATAGTTACATAATGCATTTAGACAAATTAAGAGTGTTTTTGGTGTAATTTAGCGGCATGTAAACTGTAAGAATTAATTGATGAAAAGAGTAAAGTTTACAAATAAGATTATGCTTTAACACACTCTGTTTAAGACCTTAAGGTTTTTCACATGGATCATATAACATAAACGAAGATTCCAATAAATAATAATTCTTCACGTATAAATGTTGAGTGTTAGTTTTGATATCATATTGAGTTTCATTCAATCCAAATGAAAAGTTTTAAACCTGCATGGATATAATAAATAATATAGCAATAGATTCTATAGCAAACTTAATACGGTAAATGAAAAAAAAGAAAAAATTGATTGACCTCCCCTCGCACGCTCATATCGATATTGTGAATTTTTACATCTTCCTTTTCTTGCTTTCAAACTTTAAAATTATAATAATATTTTTTTCTTAAAAAAAAAAAAGAAATATCTTAGAAGGAAACAGTTGATTTTTTTGAATAAAATTTGATTAAAGCTTTTTTAAGAGCTATATAAGGTTTTATAAAGGAAATTCATAAAACAATATTTTTAAGCAATATTAAGATCCATTATAAATATTAGAGGTCATTTGATTATATCTAATTAATCCGAGTAACATTAGTGTTGCTAGGAAGTTAACTAAAAATTTACAAATTCGAAATGAAATTCAGCCGACAACAGAGAGCAGCTGCAGCGAGACGAAATTCGTTGCATCCAACGGGTACACGATGTTGAGTTTCCAGGGGAGTAGCGTAGTTAGCCGGCAAAATTAAAATGGTAAAAATAGGAGGAGGGATAGGCGGGCCATGGGGACCTCCTTTTTAATAAAGCAATTTCATTTGAGTCATTAGCTTTTTATAAATTCTCATTTCTTATTTATCTTTCAATTTCAATCTCATTTGGTCATCAAAATTTCAAAAATATGTTGTTTTGTTCATTTACCAAAATTTAAAGTTTAAATCGACAAGGCTAACAAAAAATGTTAAAAAAACCTCTACCATTAATATTAATAAATTGAGTTAAAGGAACTATTTTATAATTTTAGTGAAGCGAATGGATAACAAACCAAAGTATAACATATAACATATGTTTTGTGATTTTTTTTTCTTAAAATATAAATTGAAAGAAAAAACAAGATGGAAAAGAAACAAGACCCATAATATATATTGTTTTGAATATAATCCATGTGAATTAAGATTAATATTGTTATACCTATTTTTGGGACTGCAAAAATGGGCTGGTAAAAGCCCAAAGAACCAATCAAATAGGCTGACCCAGCTCTCAGCTCCTCAGCCTCCAGCTCTCAGCTAGCTCAGTCCTCAGCTCGCCAGCTCGCCAGCTCGCAGCTCAGTATCCAGCTCGCAGCTAGCTCAGCCTCTAGCTCAGCTAGCAGGATGGAGCTCTTAGCTCTCAGGTCTCATACCAGCGAGCTCTATGTTATTCCAGATCCAGAGGAGCAATTAATGCAGTATGACTATGACAGAGTTGTTAGTCAATGTAATAAATGTTATATCAGAGTAGTTGATTTCTTTACGTGTACATCACTCAATTATAATATTCAATTCTTTATAAATAGGGGGAAAAATTCATTGTAAAGGTGTGTTGAAATTTTTTAGTATTACAGTCACTCTGAAAAAAGATATAGAGAGTGACCCGTGGATGTAGGTACCATTTTTGCCGAACCACGTAAAAAATCTCTGTGCAATCCCTTGTTCTTCCTCTCTCCTCTCTTTGGTCTGCTTGCTTTCTCTTTGATTGTAGGTATTGAGGCTAGAATCTCCGGTCGACCGTTTCCGCTCGTCGACATAAATTGGCGCTAGAAGGAGGGCCCAGGCTGCAATCTTGAATTTTCAGCAACCATGGCGAAAGGAAGAACAACCAGAAGTTCAGACCCGACAGCTAATCCACCTGAAAGGCAAGCAGATCAGCAAGAGCATGATTTTCAACTAAGAGAAAATACTGTTGTGCCAATATTAGGTACATCTCACGCTCCCATGACAGGTGTTGCTGTAGGTGTGCCTCCACCGACTTCTCACTAGCCAGCACTATTGGACCCTATGGTTGGGGGGCTGCATGCATGACATCAGCGACAGGAAGCATTAGAGGGCACAGTACAACAACTCGCTGAGGCAATCAGGGCGTTGGTACAGGCCCAAGCACCAGCTCCTGAAAGACAACTCAGAGATCAGCCACAACCTGCTAACTCAGTTCATTCCTCCAGCTCGCATTCGAGAACTGAAGGTCGTCGAGCTCGTGGAGCTAAGAGCTCACAAAGGTCTCGTTTGGAAGGTACCCCAGATCGCAGCTCTCAAGGTCGCGAGCTCGAGGGAGGCTATAACCCTCAGAACCCAACAATAGAAGAACTGATGCAGAGGGTTCAGTAGCTGGAGGAGCAACCTGGACCTGAAAATCTGGAAAAACAGTATGAGGAGAAGACCCTTCTCACCAGGGAGATTGAGACGCAACCTCTCCCTTCTAGATTCAAGCTTCCCAGCATTCCACCTTATAATGGGGATAGCGACCCTTATGATCATATGAACGCATTCAATATCCAAATGGATCTTCAGACGTCCAACCCTTGGTGAAATGCCGTGTTTTTCCAGCCACTTTGGGCGATGTTCCGCGAGCTTGGTTCAAACGTCTCTAGCTCGTAGCATAAACAGCTGGGGCGAATGTCAACGAAGATTCATCAGCCAGTACCAAGCCTTAAAAAAGCAGCTCGCACCACCCTGCCACCTCGCTACAGTATTTCAGCGGCAGAGCGAGTCCTTGAAATACTATATTACCAGGTTCAGGCATGAGATCGCTAACGTGGAGAATCCCTCGGATGACAGCATCTTAACTGCGATTTCAGCTGGGCTTCACAAGGATGGGAAGCTCTATGAGAGCATATATAAATCTCCAATAAAGGGCCTAGGTGAATTCTATGAACGAGTTGCAAGAGAGATTAGATGGGAAGAAACATTCGGCCCTAAAAAGTCTGACCAAGTGGATGGACCAAGCAGTCCCAGCCAGCTGAAGAAAAGAAGTAATGGTGAAGATGAAAGTGAGGGTCAGAATAAGAGCTCAAGGCACCAGGTCGCCAAAAAGGCCAGAAACGAGCTCAGAAGCGAGCAACCTCAACATCAAGGGCGTCATGAAAGCTATAGCATCTTGTCAGATACGCAAGATAGTATCTTTGCAACAGAAAGGGGCAGAGAGGACTTCGGGAAACCCAACCTCATAAAGACCCCTATTAAGTTCAGAAACAAGAACAAGTTTTGTGTCTATCATGATGAGGTCGGACACAATACTTCAGATTGCTGGAAGCTGAAAGATGCTATCGAGGACCTGATCAAACAAGGCTGTCTAGGAGAATATGTGGTGCATAGTAGCAGTCCCAGCGAGCTCCCAAGCTAGACATGAATCCTCAATGCATTCGCATTACAGTTGCTCCCAACAGGTCATGTACCTAATTTGTAATTCAATTTAAGAAATCAATAGAAGATATGAATTTTCTTCAATGCTTTATATTACAGTTGCCTTATTGATTTCTTAAAATCATGCTATGAAAAAGTGCTTACGCGACCTGTTAGCTGAGGTCGCAGCCCTCTGGACAGCTCACTAGCTCGCTATCTTAGCTGAGGCTTTGATCCACTAGAGATAGCTAGCTATAACCTGTTAGCTGAGGCCGACCTACTGGACAATTCGCAAAAGCGCGTCCCTATGATAGGAGAGGTTACGACCTACTGGACAGCTCGCTATCTTAGCTGAGGCTTTGATCCACTGGAGATAGTCAGCGCTGTTAGCTGAGGTCACAGCCCCCTACGTAGTTCGACAAGTTGTTATGACAGGCGAGGTTTCAACCTCCTGCATAGCTCGCAGTAATGTTTTTATATATTATGTGGCTGAGTTCCTGAATCAAGTTATGATCTGGAACCACAGCCCATGATGATCAAAACGACCTTCCAAGCTCTCATAAGGTGTTTTTACCCTTGAGCAATACATTAATTAACACATTGATCACCTAGATTTTCTATTCGCAGGAAAAACCAGGGGAACAAAGCACAATCATAAAAGGCCTCAGAAAATATATCAAGCTCAACAGCTTCAGTAGAGTCACCATAAGATGGGACGAAATCTGAAAAAATGTCAGGGCAGGATGAGATACATCAGCTTTTACCAGTGAGCTCGAGCTCCCAGTCCGAAAATCGCACTAGGAGCTGGGGGGCTTATGTTATACTTGTTTTTGGGACTGCAAAAATGGGCTGGTAAAAGCTCAAAGAACCAATCAAATAGGCTGGCCCAGCTCTCAGCTCCTCAGCCTTCAGCTCTTAGCTAGCTCAATCCTCAGCTCGCCAGCTCACGTAGCTCGCCAGCTCGCAGCTCAGTATCCAGCTCGTAGCTAACTTAGCCTCTAGCTTAACTAGCAGGATGGAGCTCTCAGCTCTCAGGTCTCGTACCAGCGAGCTCTATGTTATTCCAGATCCCGAAGAGCAATTAATGCAGTATGACTATGACAGAGTTGTTAGTCAATGTAATAAATGCTATGTTAGAGTAGTTGATTTCTTTACGTGTACATCACTCAATTATAATCCTCCATTCTCTATAAATAGGGAGGGAAATTCATTGTAAAGGTGTGTTGAAAATTTTTTAGTATCACAGTCACTCTGAAAAAAGATATAGAGAGTGACCCGTGGATGTAGGCACCATTTTTGCCGAACCACGTAAAAAATCTCTATGCAATCTTTTGTTCTTCCTCTCTCCTCTCTTTGGTCTGCTTGCTTTCTCTTTGATTGTAGGTATTGAGCCTAGAATCTCCGGTCGACCGTTTTCGCTCGTCGACAAATACATAAAACCTTCAATTTTTTTAATCAAAAACCTAAAAATTTTGATAAAATATAATTATAATTATAATTAATATAAATAATATTCAAAATTTAAAAACAGATAAAAAATGAAATAACATTGAAAAATATGAACAAATTTAAAATTAGATAAAAAAATAAAAATGTCTAAAGAGAGTTATTAATAAATTTTCATTATTAATGAATATCTAGATAAATGTCAATTGTTCGATAATAAAACTTCATTGACGAATCTTTAGTGTTAAACGATCTTTATCATTGGTGATCATTTGTCATATGTCATTGTCTTCAATGCTCAGGGTGCAACTAACCAGAAGTAATTCTAGCTTTGTTAACCTTGACTAATATTTGATTAGTGAATAGATCAAATTGATCTATTTCCAAAACTTTAGACAATATGTTATTTAAAAATGAAAAGAATCATGAAAAAGTAATAATTTCTAAGCTTTTAGGGACCAACTGAAAATTTCCTTTAGGGCAAAAGAGGCAACATTAAAGTATCTGAAAAGGGTGAGAGATACGGGCACCGAGACATATTCTTCTGCGTCGCATGTTGCGTTTTCCAACACCTCGTTGGTCGTTGGCTCCGTTAATGCGCATGTCTCTCCCTTCACCTTTTGCTATGTTCTTAACTTCTGGGCTGCTTCTCTCATTATTCACAAGATCGCCACTGGTGTACCACTAACAACTTTTCTTCTACACTTATCCATTGGAAACTATATATATATATATATATATATTTTTATAATTAGAATGTCCTAATTTTAAAAAATATGAACCAATCATTTAAATTCATTTATTCCATTTGAAGTAAATAAGAGAGAGAATTTAGAGAGAGAGAATATAATTGATAAATTTAATTGATTGATTTTTACTTTTTAAAGTTACGACGGTCTAATTATAAAATTATTATATATAAATAGAGAGAGAGAGAGAGTTGAGTATTAAACAACAAACATAAGGGCATGGCTTATTCACTCTTAGATTTTTTTTTTTTGGTTGGTGTAAACACTTAATTTTGGATCATTATCAAGTTGAATGAAAGTTTTCTATCATTAAATCACATTAGGCAATTGTCGATATTAGATTTACTAGATTGATTATCAAACACCTCTCATTGATATTTGTGGTAAAGTTTAAGTCTCATCTTATTTATAATAAAATAGAAAATACAATTTTTTCCTAGATTGTGAGAGTAATTACCCTCATAATTGGAATAGTATTAACCTCAATAGAGGTGTCTTGATGTCAATTTCTTTTAAATAGTTAAGAGAAAATTAATATATGATAAATATTAAATAGCGATATATTGATTTAAAGTTTACTTAAATCTAGAGTTCACAACTCAAAAATTTATTTACTTCAATTCAAGGGTTGAAATAATGCAATGACATCTTTCTTTCTTTCTTTCTTCTTCTTCTTCTTTTTTTTTTTTTTTTTTTAAATATAAAAGCAATGACTTCTTAGAAAGCTAGTTAAAATTAAGATTCAAACATGAACTGACATGTCATGGTCCCAAACCATGAATTGATATAAACGTGTAGTTACATATCTAAGTCTAGATTTAAATTAAAATTTTAAGTCAAAATAACCCAACCCCTATAAGCAATTATAAAATTAGACGTTATGAACTTAAAATCTTAATCTAAACGAAGTGCAGTCTTGCAGATGCTATAAATATTTAGAATGGCAATTCCTATTATCATTTAAGTGTTCATAACCATTCAAACACGACTCATTTAATTAATCATGTCAAAACATGCGACTTTTAACATGTTGAAATTGCCTCACGTTCAAGGTTTTTGCAAAAGATGGCCATCCGTAGGGATAATGGCCAAAATCTAGGATATGAGAAGAAACAAATTTCTGAGGAAGCTCGAAGATTTGACCTAAGAATTGAAGCGGAAAGTGCATCCTAAGTACATACGTGAGTTGTCTGGTTAGTGCTAAGATTAGCTATTAATTAGACCAAAAGTTGTGATCATTAACTTATAGCAAACCGAGATGAAGCTCTAGGTGAAAATGGAGAGAACAGAAAGAGTTCTCCAACTTGGTTTGGTAAAAGACTAAGAGAGTGGCAACCGGACATGCAAACACTGAAACACATAAACTGAAGTCTCAAAACAATAGCAGAAGAACATTAAATCAAGGCCGAGCACCTTATTTGCGAGAAAAATAATTGAATAGCTAAAGCTAAATGGGATATGAAAAGTCTTTGGATTTCTCCGAGTCTGGTCTAACTCTGAGTGAAATTGTCTTAATAGCATATATCAGCAAAGCATTACCAAGAAAGCTACCTATATTTAGGCATGCTAGACTGTTGTACATATTTGTAGGAGTTTCAGCTACTTCGGAATCGGTTATAATACCGGGTCTCTATTAGGAATTTCGCTAACAATGAAAATATTAAAGCCAAAAGAATAATAAAATCAGAATAACTGGGACTTTTATTATTGAAACTAAAAATAAACATATACAAAATAAAACCCTCAATGGTACACTAAGGGACGAGTCTGGCACTTCGCTTGCTTATCACAAAACTCCTTTGCTAAAAAACTAAAACCAAAGATAATCTAAGAGGTTGTTTGTTTTTTGCATTTAACACTTAACAATACTGAATTAGACCAATTAAGAGATTTTTGTTTGTTTTTTTAAATGGTCAAACCACTTAAAACATCCCAAAAACCACTTAAAAAAGTTATATTTTTTTACTATTCACTTAATATAAAATCATTGAATGATTTTATAAATATATTATTCCAAGTTTATCCTTCCTATAACATATTTTCAAGTTTATCCTAGTTTTATATGATACAAATTTCTTTTAATGTTTTAACAAACAACATTGAAAAATAAAAACTCTAAACATCTCAACATCAAATTTTTCTATAATTAGATTATTATATTTCTTCAATCAAATTCTGGTAAGAATATTTATTGATTTTCTTTATTAATTTATTTGTGAAGTAGCCCATATTGTGTTTATTTGTTAAAGTTTCACTATATTTTTAGTGTTTTTGATTTATGTATATTAATGAGAATTTGTTTGTGTATAACATAACCTTAAAAGTTTCTCCTCTTATTTCTCTTTTTGGTTTTCTTATCTCAAAGTTTAAATAAATTATTTGTTAAATAATTTATTGTAATTGTTTGTATCATATTAAATAAAGTTACTTAATAACTAATAGTAAAATGATATAAATGTCAAATTGCTAGTATTTAGACAATTTTAACTTTAAAAAATAAACAAAATTATTATACATTCAGAGATAAGGAAAAAAAAATATATATATATATATGTTTATCAGATTTCAGATTTCAGTCACTATTTAGTCTTCAGTCTTCAGCAGCACTGTTCAGTCTTCAAACAAAAAAACAAACGACCCCTAAACTCTTAACAGCCCTCTCTTTAAATAAAAGCAGAAACCTAATGTAAATCCCGCAAACTTGTCCAAGAAAAAAGCTACCAAAATCATTACTTTCCATATAAGAGTCAATCACATTAATGAGTTACTTTTTTTTATAAGCTTTAATATCTTTGACTATTTTCTTTCTTCTTTAATAAGTGACAACAATTAGGGGTTTAACAATACTACCCCCCTCCCCCTTCCCCAACAACCGCCTTTTTTGCAAGGCGAAACAAGGGAAAATGCATCTTCAACTCCTGCTAATGACTTTAAGTTGGCCAGCTCCATCAGTGGTTCTCACTCCTCATCATCGATAGTAATCATAACCCTGAGATGAGCATTCGGGTACACTTGAGTAGGTGAGTAGACTCCCTCATATCGGAAACACTAATTCTGAGTGCGTCATGCCCTTATCTCAGTAGGCCAGAAAGTGAGGTTTCTCCGGCAAGGTGGTTACGAGCAGGGTATGGTTGTCCATAGTTGTATGTTGATTGGAGCGAAGGTAGATAACGACACTACGTTGACTAGAGTGACAGCCTTTTGTAGCGGATCAGTTCTACTGGTCAGTGGGTTGACATAGTGTTAGACACTGAGTTGCACGTTATTAAAAACTGGTCGAGTCGCGCACAGGTTCAGCTGGTAGGAAGGGATGCCTACGAGCTCCTCTTTCAGGTCGCACGCAAGCTCAATGGCTCTCATCAGGTTTGGCAGGTCATGCGCTTGAATCCTCCTCTTGATCTCTTCCTTCAGCCTGTTGATAAAGTTCCCTACGTAAGCTGGTTCAGGTAAGCTCTACACCATTCTAACGAAATACTTAAACTGCTACACATACTCCTCTACTGACAATTCTTGTTTCAACCCGACCATATGCTCATAAGGATCGCTGGCTTTCCAACCTCCAAAACGTCTTATGATAGTTACAGTTGTTTGTTTTTGAGCCAATGTAGCCAATACATTGCTGGTCCCTTTCATTGCGACAGACGCCAATTGCATCTTATTTTCTGGTTTGGTTCGCTAAACATCAAAATATTGCTAAGCCCAATAAACCCATCAAATAGGATCTTGTCCATTAAAGTTGGGTAACTCCATTTTTTTTACAAACAACTGAAATTCATCGTTAGCTAGAGATGGACGTTTAACAGCCCAGATTGCCAAGTCCGATTCTTTGCTACTACTGTCATTGTTGTGATTCTACCTTCAGATGATAGCTCTCCCTTCTTGTTGTTTCCTTTTCTGCCATATTATTCTCACTCAACTCGGTGAGCATGTCGCGGGTCAACCCCAGGTCTAACAGCTTGCTGTCCATAGCTGTGCTTATTGCCCCCAAGTTTGATAGCTTGTTGTCCATAGTAGCCAAGCGCTCCTTTGCTTTTGCCATATCTTGTTCCAGCTTTTCTACACGTCCCTCCATACGCATATTCACCATTCAAAGGCTCTAATACCAATATGTTAGGAACCTCGCTAACAAATAAAATATTAGAGCTAAAAGATGGATAAAATCATAATAATGAAGACTTTTATTATTGAAACTAAAAATAAACGGATATAAAAGAAAATCATCAATGCTACACTGAGGGGACGAGACTCACGCTTCGCTTACCTCTCACAGAATCCCTCTGCTAAAATACTAAAACTAAAAATAATCTAAACTCCTAACGACCCCTCCTTTAAATAATAGCAAAACCCTAAAATAAATCTCACAAACTTCTCCATAAAAACAACTACCAAAATCATTGCTTTCCATATAAAAGTCAATCGCATTAATGAGTTATTTTCCTTTTATAAGTTTTTATATCATCGAACTCTTTTATTTCCTCTTTGATACGTGACAAGTGACAACAATTAGGGGTTTAACAGTCCCCCCTCAAACCCTTGCAGTAATGAAGTGTTTCTCTGTTTCCAACCCCGGACAGAGTAGCAACTCACCTAAATGAAAATGACTTCTTCAGCAGGCTTGAGATCGCACTATCTGAACTGTATGGCCGTGCAGCTTGCAAGTCCATTTGAATGATTTCAAAGTGCACTATTGGTCTGTCCGCTATATTGTATCGTCTTTATAGCAGAAATTTCACTGTAACAATCTCCTCAAGGCACTGACAAACATGCAAGAACTGCTCTGCAATTCGAAAGGAAGTCACATACAAATTCACTTGGTGCCTTAAAGTAGAACATCATTTAATTACAGAATATGGTTATCAGCAGTAGTATAGAGCTTCAAATTGAAATAGAAGGTTCATAAATTGAAGGCTCCACCAATGATACATAAACAAACAACAGTTCATTTTAAATAAAAGTAAAAGAGCACAATGGAAACTCAACAATGAATAATCCTCTAAACCTATATCGTTTTTAATCACGAGAAGTAGACAGGTCTTGCAACGAAGTCCAGAAAAGGGTAATAAAGATCAAGTTTATAGCAAAAGATTTTTAAATTTGTAAATTAAATTTCAGATCTAAGATGAGACACAATATTAAATTTGTTTTCTTCTTAAAACTTATAAATCTTCAAAATTATCCTTGTCCACTAGGCTCTAAGCAAGAGCTTATTGAAGGATCCTACAACCTTGATAGCAAAAAGAACTTATGGGCCATAATATTGATGGGCACAAGCGGATTTTCAACCGTGACCTCTTGGTTGGATGCCATAGGTCTTACCACTCAACTCACCCCTTGGAATTGACACTCTGATAAAATAATATACAAGGAATACTTTTCCACTTAAAACCAGAAGAGTATTATTGGAATAAAAGGGGTGGAGTGGTTGGGTTTTAAGGAGAAAGTTGACAAGCCATCCACAAAACAAAGCTTAGGCAGTTGGTTTCTAGAGTAGGGCAACTGCAGAACCTTTCAAGAATAGCATTATAGCAATGACTTCAACATTTTAACTTGTAACAGGAGAGCAAACCGATTAGTTCAAAATTGAAGTACATCTAAAATAAGTAACAGTAGTTTAGTCAAATTTAATTTAGATCAACATATCCCAGAGCTCTCAAGGGCTAGGCTGTGTGCCCAAGTTATGTTTTCGAAGGGGAACATCAATTTGACTAGAAGAATACAAGCGAACAAGCAGTTCACTAAGGCCACAAAAAATTGCCTTCAAATGAATATCACAACACCATACAAAACTAAAAGATAAAAAACCTTTAAATGCACAAAGATGCTGTTTCACAGTTCCTTGACAACTAAGCTGAATGAAGTGTCCTGAAATTATTTTGGGACAGGAGCCCATAAAGTAGCGAAGTGCCGTGTTCGATCCGATAGACCATCAATGTCATCATCTGCCTTCCCTTCAAAAATTATTGATTTCTCTCTTTCCAAATGACCGACATTGAGTGTCACCAGCATCATCGCAGCTCAAGGTACTAGCAACCTACCTCATGCTTTATAACTAAATGACAAACATTAGGCGGCCTGAGAGAAATTTGTCCAATAGTTTGACTGGTTAAATTATTGAGTCTGACAACCCAAACTTCCCTATGTGATCCATTTTGCAAAAAAGACAAGAAAGTAAAATCAACAAGCTATATTCTAGTTTCTACGTTCAATACTACCAATGGCTACGGTCTATATGTGGTCCTCCATCTAAAATCAGCCACACCTACGTCATTTGAGCTTCGAAGTTCTCAGAAAATGCAAACTACATATGTAACTCTATCTAAAATGCAGGCTTATGGTATAATTATTAGTCACATAGATGGAATCAACATTGTCCATGTGACCCCATTCGATAAGTTTTCATTGACTCTCTGTTCCCAGAAAAAAAATATAATTTCAAAAAAAAAAAAAAAAAAAAAAAAGAGGCAAGACGGAACTTCAACAATAACACCATCCTTGGCAAAGGTTCACAAGAATGTCATATTAAGCCTCAATAAATCAGCACCAAGCAACTAAATTGACCCAACAAAGAAATGCTCAGAAGTATACATTCTTAAATTATTAGTATTCATCCAATCATAAGATGCAGTGAATTCTGATGCATGAGCATGACAAGATCTATCATTCCGCTCATGTGAACATTATGCAATATTTAGATTCCTATCATATACAAAATTATATCGTCAACATTTTTCTTTTTTTCTAAGAAAAAAACTGCACATAAGTTACACAATCTATGTAGCGAAATTTTAATCTTTTTATTGAAAAAAATTTAATTTACTTCTTAACGTTTAATGAAATATTATTTTTTTATTCATTTATACATTTTAAATACTTATTATCTTTAACGTTTTAAAAATTTATTAATTTAATATCTATGTCAGTCGACCGTTAATTAAATTTAATGATTTGAACGGTATTTTAGTCTTTATGTTTCATTAACCATTTAAAATTAATAAGTGAAAAATTATAGATATTTACCATCCATCAAAATTGTGATGGACGGTTAAGATTTAATGATTTTAATTAAAATAATTTTTAAAGAAATTAAAATAGAATTAAACATAAAAAATAATATAATTATTGAAAAAAATACAAAATCCCAAACTCTTCTATTCACATTAAAAATAAAAACTTTTACAGAAACAATTTCTAAGTAGAATTAAAAACACAATTTAAAAAAAAATTAAAATTAAAATTAAATCCACAAAATCATTAACACTCAAATCGTGAACACCCAATTTTTTGTAATTGAGATCTCCGAAAGCTGGACGACTTCCGGAGCAGCTTCAGTCCGGCGTCCGTACAGCTGTGGGATACCCACTGCTGCCGAGTTGGAGAAGGCACAGATTTCAGCGCCGCGCCTCCCACGCCTTCAATCACCACGGCGTCAGCTTCTACGACGCCCTCGTCGACCAGGTCACCTCTTCTTCGTGTATTTTGGGGGTCTATTGTCAGTGCGTGAGCTTGTGTGTGTGTATGTGTTTCTTTTGTTTTATATTTCACTTTTGTGTTTCTGTTGCAGGTCAAGTGGAAGAAGCATTCGTTTGTGAGTGGGGAAGAGGAGTGTTGGGGTTCTTTCATGCTTGTTTGGAAGCATGGCCCAAACGCTAGTTGTTTTTTTTTTTGAAAGAAATAGAGAATAGCATTAAAAGTCCCAGAACAGGGACCAGGAACTTACAAACCAAACTGCCCTCAAAGGGGAACAGAAATCAGACAGCCCAGGCACGAGATGAACTACACCAAATGAATCACACATGCCCAGAACCAACCAAGTACTCGGCCTAGCACAGATACAACAAATGAGGCACACAGCCAAATACAAAGGAGAAAGTCCCTGACTCCAGCCATAGACAAAGGCCAGACAGCAGAAAATACATAAACAAACCAACCAGAAACAAGAAACAGAACCAGCGGCTACACAATATAAACAAACCAAAACAGCCCCCGACCACCGAAAACAGCAGCGGGACCGCCGGGTGACAGAGGAGAAGATTGAAAGCATATGCACAGTGCAGCCTAGTCCAAATATTCACCCCAATGTCACTTCTTCTCTGCTTCTTTTTAATTTAGTTTTACTTTTTTAATTTATATTTCACACGAATTTCAAGATGTGAAAATTTATATTTATATAAATTTTTATTTTTAATTTTAAAATGTAATCTTTTTAAATCATCAGATTTTAAATTTTAAAATCTTGTTTTCCATAATTTTTTATTTTATTTATTAAAAAAATTGATTGGATGATGTGTGACAAATTGATTAGAATATGATCAATGGTGTTGTCATGATAATAGATATGATTATTTTGTACTTGTGTTAGGGGTAAATTTATCTTTGTGCAATTCCTGTTACGTTTGATCATCAAGTTTTTGATCAAAGAGATTAAATTAAAAAAATTTATAAAACGTTATGTACTACGAATGTTCAAAATACATAAGTAATCAAAAAGTAATATTTTATTAATCATTATAGATTAAATTGAAATTTCCCCTTTTTTAAAGAAAAAAACCTACACGAGTTACACAATCCGTGTCAACAAACTCTATAAAAAGACCATAGTTTAAAGAAGCAGGACACGTTTAAGCATAAAAGCAAACACCTTGAAGACAAGCGCACGCTCAATATTTAGCCGCAACAAATCTCATTTAACTTATTTGCTGCCGATTCATCAACCGAATACTGGATTCAAAAATTACAAGAGAACCAGAATGGGTCATAAGGAAAAAAAAAAAAGAAAAAAAAAAGCCAACATGAAGACATAATAGGAGTAAAGATGCACAAATATGGCGGACCTTGTTGAGGACCCAGATGGAATGATTGTAGGCTCTGTGGAAGAGCTCATCGAGGGCTTGGGAGTCGGTGGCGTCGACTTCTCTGTAGTTGACGAAATTCTCACGCGCGTATTTGGCGTAGTAAGGTCTCGAGTCCTTGGGTAGACGTCGGACCAGCCTTAGAACGGCACCGTATGCTCTCAACGCCTTCTCCATTTTCTCACACGGTCCCGGAGCTTCTGCTGTACTTTTGGTTGGAGGCTCTTGTTTAGTGAATTCTAAGATTGTCGGCTCAGCCCAACATGGAGGCCCACTTCATTGTTAGTCGTTTCTGTCCTACACTTCCAGTGCTTTGCATGTTTATGCTAGAGTGTTTCTAATTACACCCATATATATATATCCTTAGTTTTGCTTTTTGAATTATTACATTAAATTTGGAATTTGAAACATGAAATATGATTAGAACCAACAACCTTAATAGTGTATAACACATGTTGAAAAGCAACAAGTGTATCATCAATGGGTAGGTAAGCGTTGCAAAAGGTTTTAACAACACACATTACATCTTACGGCAGCACAAATTTCTTGTAATAACATTTGATAGAATATTTGAAGAAGAGAACAAGAGAGAACTAATTCCGAAATGAGATAATTACACAAACACCATAATTACTCACATTTGTGAGTTTAGGCCATAATTAAAAAGACTTTACCTCGGGTTTCGTAGGTGTTGCAGTTACACCCTCGTCATGGTTGAATAGCAGTTAACTAAATTTGATGGTGATAAGTGAAGGGTAATTTAGTCTTTTGATATTATATTACAATAATAAATAAATAAATAAACTATTAAAACAAAATAAATTAAATTAACAAATAAAACTTTAGGAAGAAATAGATCCCCACTGTTCACCATTGATATGGATGGTGGAGACAAAAAAGTGAAAATATAAAAATAATTATATATTAAAAATAATAAAAAAAACATTAAAAAAAAAATTTGAAAAAAAAAAAACTAAAAATAAAAGAAACAAATAATGGAGACCCAGAGGGGTGGAGACTCAGACTTCATAGGAAAAGAGTCTCCAATGGAGCCATTTTTATAAAAAAAAATTTCTTATGATTGATTTTATTTTGATTTTTTTAATATTTGGTTTTGTGATGGAAAAAATTGAAATGAATAAATGATGAAAACGATGGAAAAGAAAAGTTTAAAAATATGGGGACGGAGATGATAATGAAGAAAGTGAAGGAGTTGATGAGCCTGATCCTCAAAAAAGACGATGATTTTTTTAAAATATTTTTTAATAATTATTTTACATATTTTAATAATTTTATGTTTTTATCTTTACGGTCTATTTTAGGGGGTTGTATTCAATCTAGATTTCATTAAAATTTGTTGGAGTGTTATATTTTGATGGATTCTATAGATTTCATGAATTCCATCAGATTTTATTAGAATTCTATTTTAAATTTTGTTAGATTATTTAATAGATTTCATCAGATTTTGTTAGAATTTTATTTAGAGTTTGTTTGATTGTTTACATAGATTTAAATGGAATTGGATATATTTAATATAAAATTGTTAATGATTTATCTTTTAAAAAAAAATTCATATGATGAGTAGTGTGTTGTAAAACTTTGCCCAACTTTCACTGTTTATATGATTATTGTATTTATATAAATCACATTAATGAAAATAAATATTTTATAAAAAATATTTTTTTACATCTAATTTTCGAGGTCAGTTGTTGAATTAAAAAAAAAAAAATTGCTAGTTTCAATAATCCCAAACTTATATATGTATATATATATTTTTTTAAAAAATCCTAAAATGAAAAATATAACTATGAAATGATGTGTATTATGGAAGTCCGAAGAAACTATTCTGCATAATTATCATTGTTGTCATTCTGCTCCCTAGCATCTCTCTACATATTTGTAGCTATACTAGCTCTCCATTGGTTTGCACTTTCTCTTTGTTGCTCTTGCGTTTGGAAAACTGTTTCAAATTCCTCTTCATTAGTTGGTGGTGATGAAGATGAAGAAGATTCATTATTCAATTCAATAGGAAATTCATCAGACCGACATTCTTTATGAAGAAAATTGTGCAGTCCTGCACAAGCTAACACTAAATCTGCTTGTGTCCGATAAAGGAATGGAGGTGCAGACTTGAAAATTGTGAATCTTGATTTAAATACACCAAATATCCTTTCAATAACATTTCTTAAAGAAGAATGACGAAGGTTGAATAACTCAACTTCATTTTCAGGGTCACGACCTTGACCAGCAAAATCTTGGAGATGATATCGAACACCTCTAAATGGAGCTAAGAATTGGCATCGATTTGGAAATTCGCAATCCACTAAGAAATATTTGCCTGATTCAATGCATAAATTAGTAATATGTAATGTATAATCTAATGTCAAATTAATTTTTTAACAAAAATATATATATAATTAAAATGAATAATAAATTATTACCATGTGGCACTTTAAGCCCATTCCTTTTTGATAAAGCATCGTTTAGCACTCGTGAATCATGAGCTGACCCCTCCCACCCACTAAGCACATATATGAATTCCAAATCGAAGTTACAAGCTGCTAATACATTTTGTGATATTGTTCCATGACGATTGCGATAGCTGCTAGCATCACGTTCAGTTACCATTGCTGGTATATGTGTGCCATCAATAGCTCCAACACAATCCTGAAATAAAAATCAAAGTTTACATAGTAATAAATTATAAGAATAATTATAAAAATAACAATATTATTATAACTAATAATTAAATAATTATATATAAATAATGGAATGTTTACCTTAAAGTAAGGGTAAAATCTTGTATTTTCCCTTATCTTAGATGGCACGGTGGATTCAGGTTTGGCCATCAACTCTGGTGCAATCGTATTCAATGCCTTCAAAATTTTGTTAAAGTTTTTGCTAGTAGTAAAATGTGATCGGCTAAATGTATCATGAGTTTGACAATATCTACTATTTTGACCCACAATTAGTAAAAATGTGCCAAGCATTTCTTCTACACAAATATATCTTGTATATTTTAAGAGTGTTTTTTCTCTTAAAATGTTACATAACTTGCGAAACACATCCGGATACATTCGATACAATTGTCGAAAATCTTGAGGATCCTCATTCAATACTCTGTGTATATAATTGTATCCAATTGTAGTTATTGGTCGTCGAGTTAATGAACGTTCAATATGATAAGCATGTATGAGAATCATAAACTCATGTAGCACATGGACTATAGCTTGAATTGCCATCAATAAATATTTAATGGCTTCATAAAATTCTTCATCCTTTTCTTCTTCTTCCATTTCTTCTTCATCTTCTTCTTCCTCCATATCTTCCAGTTCTTCTCCCTCAATTTCTTCTTCCTCGACTTCCATCTCTTCTATTTCATTAGTTATGCTATGATGATCCATTTTATATAGAAAACTACCTACAAACAAAAAACAAAACTTTATATATAAAATAAGTCTAAGCTAGTCTCAAATTATTACCTTTTCATTAACGCCACACTCATTATGTATATAACACTACAAACATCCACAAAAATAATAATAAAACATCTCATATTAATGATAGACATGCAAATCACAAAACAAAAGCAATAATAATTAACTAGTTCCAACCAAAATTGATAAACAAGTCATAATAAAAACAAGTCTAATCATTAATTGAAAACAATTCAAATTTAAACCTACACTAAAATATTTTAAACTAAATTGTATGATGTTCATATAACCACACTCATTCAGGAATATGTGATCCAAGTTGCACGCTTTTCAGGTGACATTTTCAAAAATGCATCCTTTTTTGTTTTAGTATTAAGCAATGCAAGCGTTTTGTAATGGGCAGAATTATCTAAGTTTGGAATCTCTTTTATGGCATCCCATATATTACTTTTTTTTCTTTTTCTTTGTTTTCCATTTCCCTTTTCTGTCTCTCAGTCTCCCTCTTCTCCATTAGGTTGCGTACTCCTCGAAAATCAGTAACAATTGAATCAATGACGAGAGAAATTTTTTCCATAACTTCGCTTTGGTTATTCTCAAATAAGCTAGATCCTTCATAATCAGCTCTATTTCTCTTTTTCTGATTAGTGTTCTTTGAAGGAATCTCTGAACTCATGCCCTGATAGTTTTTGGGTGAAGTAGATCGTTCAAGTGGCGAAGCTTGGTGTGATGATTCATGTTGATTTTGCACAAATGTATTATTATTCTCATCATACATATAATCTTCAATATTGGTATGCCTATCTTGAACTCCAAGTATTCTTGCGTCGGTATCATCACCTAATCCAACTGCGTATCTCCCTGAAGCAGTTACATTCCCAATTACAACCCTCAAATCATCATAATCTACATAATTTTCTATGCGAAGCTGTCGTTCTTTTGGATGAGACTATTAAAAAAAAAAAGCAAAAAAAAAAAAAGTTAATATAAAAAACCTAAAAACCTAATAGGTACGAATTATGATATATTGTTGTTTCATAAATGTAGCTTGCTCGTTGACAATCAAGGATTTGGTTTTCTGTCTTGGTGGCGTAGGTACGAAGTATGATTACAAATCTCCAAATAAGTCAGGGCAAAATTTCAAGTCAGGGGACAATATGATTGAGATGTACAAAGAATTGTGCTTTGGTATATCAGTCTCTCTCTACTTGTTTTTTTTAGATGGGTATAGTGAATGACATTCAGATAAAGAGTCAAAGGCTAAGAAAAACCACCTTGTGTTTTCAATATAACAAATACCATATGTAACAAGATTAACATTATATCAACTAAGTGGTTGACTCGTGAAATACCAATGCAAAAGTTACAATCGGCCTCTGGGCCCGAACACTTGATGGCTCCATCAGGACCACCAGTGGGATACAACCCTGGAGTTGCTGCTCAGGCATAGTTACACACACACACACACACACAAAAGACGACAATTAATTGCAGAGCAACTTGTTTTTGCAATTATTGTTTAATTTATCAGCTATAGGTGCTGGTGGGTGGTTTTTCTTCTATTATTATTACAATAACTTAACAGGAAATATTAATAAAGACTAATATCAGAAAATTAAAAAAAAAAAAGTAATTAATCAAAACTCTTCTTATTGTGATGGCAGAGATCGATCATCTTTTCATTTATATCATATATTGATGATTAATCATCCAAACAGTGATCACCGACTCTTAAAAAGCCAAGAACCACGACATATAGTTGAGATGATTAAAGAAAAATTTAAAACAATGGACCCCTCAAGAGACATTTTCTAGGACGATGACATGCACCTCTCTTTTATTCATCGACTCCCTGGCAGTTTCCAGGCTCTCTTTATCCAAATTTGATTAGTGTGTTTATATTAGTAAACAAATCAAGAAAGTTGAGAACACCACATAAAGCACTAATTAACAAAGTTTTTCCTACACCAACTAACAACTGGCCACTCTAAGATATATCTATTTATAACTCAAATGATATATTAGTGCATTTTCCTTCAATATTAAAAAAAAAAAAAGCACAACTTGTAGATCGTTTTTTTAGAGAGAGAGAGAGTGTGTGTGTTAAACTTGTAATCACTTCTAACAACAGAATTGTGTTGTGGATGTTACCAACCTGATGACACTTGGAGCACTAGGTAGCCACAGCACACCGTCCTATTCATAGCGGCATATGTCATTGGATTGATTATTATTGTTTTGAAGCAAAATTTTTTATGCTCCCTGGTTTCTATTTGGTTTCTTGTGTGCTTGTACTTAATGAGCTAATCTTTTCTACTCATTTTGTCTCTTCTGGTAGGTCTATTTCTGGTTGAGCTTTGGCAACTTGCACCATGGGTGTCTCAGGGAAATGGATTAAGGCATTGGTCGGTTTGAAGAAATTGTTTTTGATCCTTCAATTTCTCAGTTATGACTTACTGTTGTTCTGTTCTTTCCTTGGTTGATAAGGGTACCCAATCGTATCAATTGAAGATCCCTTTGACAAGGAAGACTGGGAACATATCAAGTGCATATTTAACCTTGAAATTTATCAGGTTTGTTCTGTTTCTTCCTACATAAAGTTATTGATGTGCTCTCTCTACCAGATCAACATGGGTATATATGGCATAGGTGCAGACATATTAGGTCCTACCCTTCAATTGCAAAGATTGTTAATAAGTAGTCTACCCCTCCGTCCCACCCTCTCTTTTGACCCAAGACCAAAAAACAATTAAGCCACAATTTCATAGGGTATTTTCTAATCAGAATCATTTAATAGATTTTTGATTCAACAAAACATTATATATTGTTGAGCCATTGCAAGCAAATATAACACCTGCAAAGACACCAACCATCCAAAAACTCATCCAATACAAACAACACAACATAAAAACAAAACCCAAACCTCACCCTCCTATAAATACTCTGCAAAACCCAAACAACTTTTCTTTATGCAGTACACTCAACCCCTATAATCCTTCATCCTAGAGCAAATCAAAATTGAATCGGCGAAACGGAATAAAAAATATAAAGAATTATAGTAGACAGTAACGATTCAATATGGAAGACAAAAACACACAGCGTACCTTCAATAATTTGTCATCGTCTGTTCTAAGAGAGAAAAAAATAATAACGTATAAAAAACCTAGAAATCTTTGGCAGTGTGGCAAGATTTCTATTAAGTTTTTTATTTATACCTAGGGTCTAAAAAACCCATCACAATCTAGGAAAATCCAATTCCTAAAAAATCATTGATTTTTTGAATATACCTAGACTTATTTGGATTTCTTAAAAGTTTAAATTGAATACACCAAAATTTTATTAGAATCCTTATAAATCTTAATTGAATACACCCAAATTCTAATGGACTTCTAAAAAGTCTAGATTGAATACACCCAAAATTTTAAAATCTTTTAAATTATAATAAATTTCAAAGTTGAATACACCCTCCTTAATAATAGGAGATGGATATTTATCATTTCCTTTATTTTATTTTATTTTTATATTTTACTACAAAAATTAGGGCTATTTTAATTTTTTCATATATTTTAACTAATAGTCAATAAATGCTATAATTTATTGTAGGGGTTGTAGTTGCACCACGTATGAAACCTAAGATAAAGTTTCTATAATTATGGTCTAAATTCAAATATTTACGTAATTATACCAAACATCAGTGGTATTCGTGCAATTATCTCTTTAAAATTAATTTCTTATAATTTTATTTTTTTTCACCAAAACGTGTGGATGAGGATATAAAATCTGAAAGAGAACAAAAATAGATATGGTAACATCTATCAAGACTACACTTAGTTTTACTATATTTTACATTTTAAGATTACATTAATTATTGACCCACAGATAAGTAATTTTCACTGAAGGATGTTCATGTATAGCTGAGTTCCCCACCACTTGTCTCATGCAATGCGATAATTACAACTCGATGGTTGATAATGATGTGTAAACTCTTCTACTCCAAAAATAATGAATCATATATCTTCTCGAGGAGTTTGATGGAGAGCAACTTATACGTCCTATCCTTAAGATGTGATTTAGACCTAATATTTATAGCATACGTACGTTAGAATATGAGATGTTGATAGGCTTAACAACTAATATATTTCTAGTTATTTTATTCTTTATTTCAAGTTCGTTATTTAAACGTACAATGTTTTATATATGTAATCACTAAATGTATTTGTTTTTTTTAGTGAAAAAAGAAGAAGAATAAAGCCCCTCACTTTAAATTCAATAAATATTTATCCAACTTATGTATAAAATGAATCCAATTCGTTGGCAGTTTATGTTGAAAAAATGTAGGAATCGAGATTTGAAACACTTACTGAAAATACATTTTCCTTAAAGTGATATTCATCCCCCTTCTAATAGAGTTGCTTATAGGTTAATCTTACAAATAGTTTCTAGGATATGACAAGCCTTAGAGAGAATTTTAGTACTAAAGCAACCATGTAAATCCACCAATGAATTTTAACACAGTATATATGCATTTACATATGTTGTGGGTACATCTGAGACCATGTAAGTAGGTTGGTGAAGGTCCAAAGAATTGATGCAACTGATTAACTCAGTAAACGAATGCCCAGCTCGCAGAAGCAAGCTCCTAGTTCGTAGGAGCAGTTAAATCGCTGGTCAAGTCACAATCCAGCTCGACCTATGTTCAACTCGAGATCACCAAAAGTAAGCTCTAGCTCGCAGCTTGAGCAACTCAATAAGGGTTGCTAAGAGCCCAATGGATGAGCCTAATGGTAAGAAGCCCGGGAAGCTCAGAGCTCAGGTCGCAGTATTAAGCTCACTAATTCAACTTGTGTCTCAGATCAAAGCTGCCTTTATTCATATTTAGCTCGCGAAAGCAATATGTCAGCTTGTCAAGCTCGTGTCAGGCAATCCATTAGAAGCTGGTAGCAATTAGATCGGATAAGGCCTCAGGTTTCTCAATCTCATGGCAATAAAATCCACACAATCCTGGATTCAGATGAGCAGTTAATGTAATAATTGTCGTGTAAGAGCAGTCAATGCTATGTTAGAGTAGTTAAATGTAATAATTACATATTAACGTGTATTACACTGAACTTATAAAACCCCACGCTATAAATAGGGGTGAAATTCTTTATATGAGACAACTCAGAAAATTTGGGAGAAAGACTAAATAATATACTGTGATTTGTAAAAAAAAATCAATAGAGAATACAGCCGTGGACATAGATATCATTCCCGTCGAACCATGTAAAAATTATTGTTCTTCCTCTCTTTTTTCTTTGGTCTGCTGCTTTGTCGCTCTCTGATTGCAGGTATTGGGCGTTGAATCTCTCAGTCGACCAAATCCTAACATCGACAACATGACTATACAAGCTTATGATACAACACTTCTGTGTCTTATTGTTACTGGTTCGTTTCATCACATGCATGCTTATCATTCTGTTGTTGTGCATTAATTAGGTTAGTTATATCGCCATATAAATGACCTATCATATTCAGTCCACCATATTCGATTTGAACTTCTTTAGAAATTATTCAGCAGAAATACTTTGTTTTAAAGGAAAATCCTAAAAAAACCATTGACTTTTGATAAATTATCCATTTTCTTCCATATGGTTTCATTTTTATTCAAAATTCCCCTTCTATTATAAAGTTAATAAGAACAAATAAAAAGACATTTTTATCCCTAAGATTTTTATTTAAAACATAAAATGATTATAAAATGATATTTTAAAATAAAAAAGTATAAACTAATAAAAACTTATCTCCACCATCCATCTCCTGGGTGGACAATGAAGATTAATACACCAAATTTAAAAAAAAAAATGATAAAAATAGAAAAAAATAAATAATATTTTAACATTAAAAGATTATATCTAATTCAAATTATTTTTACCATCCATCAATGAAATGGATGTTGGACATCACCCCATCAATTTTAAAAAATAAAAAATAAATATTTTTTTAAAATAGAGATTTAAATTGGATCTCTACTAGTCATTACTCCAGCATCATCATCGTCAACTTTTAACATTTATCAACCTAGATTTCACATCATCAATCATCAGCACACACAATCAAAATAAAAGACCCAATCAACAATAATCAATAACCTAAAAAATAACAATCAAATAGCCAAAAAAAAGAAAAACACCACAACAATTAATAACCCAAAAAAAATCAAACAACAAAAAAATACACCACGAAGATGATAAACAACGGCAACAATGGTGGAGAGGAACTAGATCTCCATTGCCGGAGCCCAGTTCAGGTCTTCAACTATTTCACCGCCGTCAAACTCGCATAACGTTGCCGTTGATTCACCTACAAATCCAATCAGAGATGGAGAGAGAGAAGGGGAAAAGAGAGGGGAGAGAGAGGGGGGAGAGAGAGAGGAGTTAAGAGGATTTTTTTTTTTAATATATTATTTTTTTCATTTTAAATAAAAATACTTTTTTATAATTTTTATTTAATGTTATTTATTTTTATGTTTTATATTTTAATTAATATTTTCATTGAATTTTCATTTTTACCTTGAAATTAAATAATCAACCATGTCAATGTAATAGAATCTATGACCATTAGAAACATTATCATTATTTCATACGCCATCAGAGTATATTTTGGGTGTTTACTCAAAAAGTAAAATGTATTTTGGATAAAAACAAAACTATATGAGAAAAATAGATTTTCTATCAAAAATCAGAAAATGTTTTTGGGTTTTCCCTTGATTTAATGGCATTTGTCGATGCATGTGTAATCAAATTACAATAAATATATGCAGCTCTGACAAAAACAGGACTTCATCATGCTTGCCCTAGTCAATCAGTACTTATAAATACTACGGGCTCGTTTAGAATAATTTTTATTTTTGACTTTTGATAGTAAAAGAGAAGCATAAGCCCAAACTTTTTAAAATACTGTTTGGATTATATATTTCAAAAGAGCTTTTAACCTTAAAAGAGCTTTTGAGATTGTTTAGTTAAAATACTATCAAAATCTTTTTTAATCATGACATGACTTTTATATCATTCTAGAAGAGTTTTTAAATATGTTCGGTTGAAACATGTCATATTATCACCTAAATATTATATATATGTTCTTTATAAACAATTTAACAATTTGCTACATAAATATGTATATGAATCTTTTTTTTTTTTTCAACTATATTTATCTAAACTTTAGTTAACCTGACCTTTTAATTTACATTGCTTATAACAGAGCTAAGATGACACCATAACTCCAAATAGTTGGAAATCCATACAAGCCATTCACATTTCACTAATTAACTTGTATATTCAATCAATTGAATTCAATTTTCTATTACAATCAAATAGACATGAAAATTGCAAGCCATTTCACAAATGACAATAAAATTCATTTGCAAAAATAAGTGGAAAATGAATTAAATTACATATGGTAGACACATGTCTACTTCAATAATCTTCTCAACTTTTGCTTCACAGATTCCCTTAATTTGCAGAAGTTCTCTTCTGGGGGAGTACCCAACAAATTTGACTGTGCAAAGACCTGCATCTTTAAGCTTCTTTACATCAAGGGAAGCAATTCTGGATGCCTTGTGTTTAACATTGCAATAAACAACAAAAGTTACCACAAACCATAATTACAAAAAAATTCACAAACATCAAAACAACACTAAGAAAAAATAAGAGATTGTTACATTGGTCTTACTAGATATTGTTTAGAGGTAAATGAAATTGCAATGAAGAAACATTATCATGCATATAATATATGTCTCTAAGCAAGAGGCATATGGGTCAGCAAAATTGGTAGAGAAATATTCGAAAGAACAGAAGCTACAGAAAGCCAAATCTATTTACAATCTTGATCAACAATTTATAGGAATCAAATATGGAAAACAAAAGTAAATAACATCCTTGTTACATCCAACAAAGAACCCACTTATGTACAACCCTTATTGTCAGAATATAAACATAAAGATTGCTTGAGGTATTAAATCTTGGTACCTGAAGTTGGTCGACAGGGAAAGGACCATGCTGAATTTCTTCGAGCTCCTCTTGTAGTTGTTGCTATGCAACCTTGAGGTTCCTCTGCTACTCCATAATGGGTTCCAAATGAAAATACTTCAACTTGTGAACTCTAGAGA
The DNA here is from genome assembly GCA_019925255.1 of Litchi chinensis. Classification (NCBI taxonomy): domain Eukaryota; kingdom Viridiplantae; phylum Streptophyta; class Magnoliopsida; order Sapindales; family Sapindaceae; genus Litchi; species Litchi chinensis. Next base: position 27,952,060 of record CM034465.1, on the reverse strand, counting down.
GAGAGGGCAAAATAGAAGCTGATAACAATACTGAGATACCAAGTGCCTTTTACACATGAAACAACAAACACTTAATTGGTTCCACCCCACAAATATTGTATTACTGAAGTCGAAATTCACCAAGAATCCATTTTATTATTTGTTCATTTTGAATCAATATACAAAACAAATCAAAGACTCATTCAATCAATTTAACTTCGATTTTAAGGTTCAAAATAAGTCTCATCGGCATTTCTTCAACAATGCTTTTGTTCCTAAACTGCCTACAAGGCCAAATTCATATTGAAGCATACATTCATTCAACAACACCTAGTGTGCACAACAACATTCATATTGCAGACAGAAAACAAAATACCTCCCAATTCTAAACAAAACCATATAAACCACAATAAGAAAAAATACACACAACCACACCACAAAAATACAAATTCAAATTCAAGAATCTCATGAAGCTCATCAAGCTTTTGCTTTCTAAGGCAATGCAAGAAGTCATGAAGTGTCTGCATACTAGTCTCTACTTCTTCTTGCTCCATTTTCCTCTTCTTATCCGCAAACATAGATAACAATCCATCTACCTCCTTAACCGACACCTCACAACCATGTAAGAATCACAACAAATATACTCACTCCATTACATGATAAACAACCAATCACAAGCTCATATCCGAAACAACTACAATTCAACACCAATCATTATAAATCACAATCTTGCAAAACCAAATCGAGAACATTTTAATTAGATTTATGTTTATAAGGACATTATGTCGAACTCTATATATGATAACAGACCTCTTGTAATGCTAGACAAAGATGTTCAAGTGGAGATGCAGTCCTTGCTGTTAGTCTAGCAGATGTTTTCTTCAACAACTGGAACAATTCAAATCAAAATCACACACTGAGTCATTATTTCATAATTTCAAGCTCTCTAAATATCGACAATATAGTAGTTTGCTTAAAAATTGACAGAACTGACCTTGTTGAGTAACAAATTAGGGAAAATATGGTTACTGGCAAGATAGTAGCCACAACAAGGACAATCACGCTTGTTCTTCGAATGTGTGAAAATACACATGAAGTGCCAAAAATATGGCCTCATCAGTTCAAAACAACGTATAAAAGTATAAGCGAAAAATTTCAAAATGTTAATCAATGAGAAGGGGTGACTAAAAGTGAAAAACTTACCACGACGACGGTTGATGAGAGACGCCAAGTGACCGGCGGCGACGAGAGTGAGACCTACGACGACGACAGACGAAAAGCAACGAAGGTGTGAGGCAATGAAGTTGGGTATGTGACAACGACGCAACTGGATTCACGGTGGGGGATTCACGGCGTCAAGCGGAGATACAGAGTTAGAATGAGATCAATTAAACCAAATTGGTGATTTCTCGGGCGAAATCTGGTGAGAAATGTGAAGAACAACATCGGCCAAGAAAGGGAAAGAAGAAGGATATGAGTGGAAGTTTTATTTTGATATTTATAGTTTGAAGGGTAAAATTGGTATTATGAAAGATTCATTAAAAGTTTTTTGGCTTCCGCTTTGGAAGCTCTTTTTTAAGAAACACCTAATATCAACTTCAGTTGGAAGCTCTTCCCAAACTCAAAAGCTATTTTTGGAAGAGCATTCAAACACTACAAATAGTGGCTTCTGGCTTCAAAAAGCCAAAATAAGCTCTTCTAGATGAATCCCAAACAGGCCTATGTCATAATATTCGTTTCATTGCTTCCAACAAACAAACAATTATATAATTCATCTTCTTAAACTCATATTTTGAATATTTTAGGAAACCAAAACCGAAACTACATTAAGTATATATTTGAACAATATTGTACTAATCAGTATATAATTTATCAAATTTTCAAGTGCAGATATGTATGCGACCTGGTTAATGTGAGTATAATCCATTAAATAAAAATTTTATATATATAATTTTTTTACTATAATAATAAATTGATTTTAATAATATCATATTAAATATTATGATGCATTAATTAGATACAAAAACTTAATATAAATATTAATTATGAAAAAAGTTAATACATCTAATAACTCATAATTTTGAAATTAATATTATTAAAATCAATTCGGTAAAAAGATATATATATATATATATATAAATAAGTCATGCATATTGATTTCTTCCGATGCATTAATTACTTGATTATAGATGGAATCAGTAAACTTTCCTATGTTTAAACAAATAAAAATGGTCCTTACATTTTGAGATCAATTTTGCTAATGATATTTATGAAAATCAATATTATTTGTTGGTTACCTGGAAGAAGTCAGAAACTCCACTTCCCGCAGTTACAACAGTCCATGCAAAACAATAACATCAAACTCCATAGTCCAAACCCAGAAAGTGAAAGAAAATCAACCCTAGTTAATACCGCCATAAATAATTCCTACAAGTCACCTCTTAGAACCACCGGTTCCACAATTTCCATTACGTGGCTTCTGTTACTTCCAAGTTGGCCAATCTATCATCACTCATTCTCATTATATAACCCCAGGCACCAAACCTATCCACTCTTCACAATCCCCCCATAACCATTAAACATGTTGGATATTTGGTCATGGATATCTGAGCTCCCTGACTCGGCCAATTGGGCCGAGTCGGACTCATCACTCATCTTTACACTGGCCAGTTCCACGACGTCCACTTCCAAGGGGACGTCCGACGCCAACTCAACTCGGGCGATTCAACTGAGAGCTGAGCGGACGACGTCCGACGACAACCCAGACGCGTTCGTGACCTTCGCGATATGCTTACAGGGTTTTGACTCCTCAAATCATCAAAAGACCATCTGGGTGTCTGATACATGTCCTCTTTCTTCTGACAAACCATTCCTGCCTCTACTACTACAGCTTCTCCAAGAAATCACAGCCCATTCACCTACTGCATATAATAGCACCTGTCCACGTTCTCAGCTTCAAAAACTCAAACCCGAACCTATCTCATGGATCATGGACTCTCACTCACCTGAATCTTTCTCAACTTTCTTTGATTTGGTTTTCCTCACGCACCTCTTTTGGTTGGTGTTTTCGATGCCCCGAGTGAAGCAGGCTCTCTCTACTTCAATTCCATACTTGGTCCTAACCTCGAAGCATTAACGTGTAAGCACGCGCCTGTGCTGCGAACGTTTTTGGTAACAGTGGGTGTGGACGCTGAGCTGTGTTTCATGCGCACCCTCGGGTACATATTAGCAAAATGGTTGATATTAAGAGAGGTGGGTGGAGGTTTACGATCGTTAGCACCCCTGTCGAATCAGCGCCTGGGGTTCTCTTATGCCACGGAGGCACACGGCATCTGGATATTGAAAGGCTACGCGCCAGTGTCGGGCATGAAGGTCACACGCAGTAACAATAATAACGGCAAGTTCCCGGTTATTGAAGCGAAAGAGTCAGTCCTAAGATACGCCTTGGCGCACCAGCAGCTTGAGGCCGTTATCCAGTTAGAGTACTTCGTCGGATTCCACGAGGGGCATATTCAGGTGAATGCACGTGTGGACAATCTGCGTTTCCACGTTGCAAAATTAGGATATAACAAAAACGAGGACGACGAATATGCTGAAGAAAGGCACATCCCATCGAGGATTCGGGTTTGGGTCGGGCCAGAGGTAGGGTCCACCTATGTAGCTGGGTTGAGCTTGGGTCGTTCGACGAGCATTGGAGAGAGAGAAGTGGAAATGCAGAGGATTGTCAAGGGCAGTTTTGGAAATCCAAAAAATCCCAGGGTGAAAACTAGGGCGAGGGTGAGTACCAAGACGAGGACAAAAAACTGGAGGTGGGACCAGGACGTTGAGGGAAACGCTGCCGTTTTCGATGCAGTGTTGTGTGACAGCTCAACCGGCCAAGAAATGGCCACGTGCAATGGTAACAGTAGCTTTCGGAGCAAAGACTTCGGAGCGAATAGACCGTTTACGAAAACGGGTGGATTGGTGTTTGCCGGGGATGAGTATGGGGAAGGAGTGAGTTGGAGATTAAGCAGAGAAATGGAGGGGAGTGTGTTGAAATGGAGAATTGGAGTGGAGGTTTGGTTAAGTTATTGGCCAAAGAATGTCAAGAGTTCATATTATGAGACAAGATGTGTTGAATGGTGTGATGAGATTGATTTGCCTTTGATTTCGGGGAAATAGAGTTTGGAATAAGCTTTTTGAGGAGTGATATGTAAATGTGAAAAATTCAACACTAATATGAAATATGTAATATAAATCTAATGTAGCTATATCAATAGAAGTACCACGACACTTATGTATGTCTTTATCACAACATCAAGTCATCAAGATAGCATGTGTATGTAGTAGTGATTATAGTGTCATGAGAATAATGTTGATGCCAGATGAATACTGGACTTACAGTCTTATTAGAAATAGTGTACTGCATATATATATATAAGACTTTGTACTTCAATAATTTGAAATGTTACTACAAAAATCTAGAGATAAAAAAACTCTACCCAAGGTTTCGATTTCAAGTGAAGAATTTTACATCACAAGACAATATTTAGGTCATATATTGATTATAATTTTGTCTTAAAATTAAAGAACTTAATTAGTTTAACATTTTGGAATGTAATCATAAAGGGCAGTAATAGGATTTCGGTATAAAAGAGCAAGGGAGGATCAAATAACATGGACTTAAAAGAAAATAAATAAGATAGTTTAAGATTAATTCACCACTTAAAAATATAGAATCACAACTTTAAGATACAAAATTAAAAGTCAAATTTCACCACTCAAAGGAATTCACTAAATTTCGATCTCAAGTGAAGAGTTTTACATCACATGACAATATTTAGGTCATATATTGACTATAATTTTGTCTTAAAATTAAAGAACTTAATTAGTTCAACATTTTGGAATATAATCATAAAAGGCACTAATATTGTTTCAGTATAAAAGAGCAAGGGAGGATCAAATAGCAAGGATTTAAAATAAAAGAAATAAGATAGTTTAAGATTAATTCATCACTTAAAAATATAAAATCACAACTCTAAGATACAAAATTAAAAGTCAAATTTCACCACTTAAAAGAATTCACCAAGGAGATAAGAAATTTGTAGTAAAACACTATTCAATGTTCATAATATATTCAAAGTTCAGAAATTATTCAATATTCCAATATGTCTTACAAATTCGAAAATAGGAACTTGAATGAAATTTGAAACAAGCATCCAAACTTAGAAAATTAAAACAATAAAGTCTAGACTTAGAAAACCCAAATCAAACATTTAAAAATCACACATTGGTGGTCAACAACAATAAAAATTCTAAGAAATAACTCCAATTCCTGAAAATATATATATATTAAAAAAAAAACCTCCAATTCCTGATTTTATCTAGCTTGATACAAAATTAGCTTCATCCTCCAGGCCCCCTTGCTAGTTAAAAATTTCGTTCAAAATGGCCGCTGGAGAAAGTACACAACGTTTGAGGCCTAAATGAAGGATTTGGATCAAATCCAATCCATGCGTTTGGGCCCAAAACTCCCCTATATTTTGAAGAGTGAATAACCAAATCCTTTTGAGCTGTGAGATAGGTTGATGTTGATCCATCATCGTCACGCAGTAATGACACAATCCATTTGAATCGAGTATATTGTTACGATTGTAATAGAAGTGGGCCATATGGGCCCAAAAACATTTTTGGGGTAATTGCCCGTCATTAGGTCTAACCAACTTTTAAGGATCACAGCCATTTAGAAGAAACCTCGAAAATTGCCGTCTGAAAAATAGAAAGACTAGATAGTGGTGTTTGAATGGGTTTTTTATTTTTATTTTTTTTAATTATATATAAATGATTTTTCATATAAAAAAAGGGGTCAAAGTTGTTTGGTGATAAATAAAAAACACATTTTTGAAAATTATAACTAAAAAGTGAAAAATAATTTTTTAAATGTTTTTATCATTTTCAAAATAAGTTTTCAAAACAAATTATTACTTTTTCATTCAAACAACTATTTTACTTATTTTTAAAAATAATATAAAACACATTTATATTATTTTCTGTTTTTAGAAATAACTTTTAAGAAATCATACCAAACACATTAAATTTTCAAAAACATCATTATCAAAACATGTTTTTTATTTTTAAAAATAGTTTTCAAAAACACAATTTTAAAAAACGATTTCAAACGTAAACATTACTTGATGCAAATTTTATTTTTGAAAGTATCCCCCACCACTTTGTGGGTAGGGCTAGCAATTTAGAACCCGACACGACGGGTCGACATGAAACCGACACGATTATTACAGATTAGGGTTGAGTATTAATGAGTTGGGTAAATTAACGGGTCAATCCGTCTAACCCGTTTAATTATTGTGTCGGGTTCGGGTTCTATTTAACGGGTAATGGGTTGACCCGTTAAATAAAGGTAAAAAAATAATTTTATTTTAGAGGGGTAATCATGTAATTTTAGTGGTAGATATATATACCCTTCAAAGTTCAAACCCTAACCTAAACACAAGTCTCCAAACTTCATTTCTACACTTCATTTCATCATAAATTATCATATAGTGGTAAAATTTTATTGGTTTTGATAAAATATTTGTTAAACTATTTTTTTCATGTATAAATGTATAATTTCTTCATTAGTTAACTATTAATTATTATCTTTTGATAAGTTTAGTTTGATGGATGTAATCAACGTTTGATGTTGTTTTTCTATTATAAAAGACTACATCAAAAAAAAATTTATGTTGTTTTTTTTTTTTTTTTTAATATGAAGGACTATATTTGCAAAGATATTTTTATAATCATCTTTGTAAACATTTGTATTTTTATGGCTTGGATTGTATTTGTGGATGATAGTATTTTTAGGTCTTATGTATCTTTATTTTAATTTTTTTTTTATTATATCTATATTAAATTTAAATGTATTAACTATCATTAAATGAATCATAAACGGGTCGATTAAACGAGTTATTATTCGTATCGGTTAAACGGGTCACTAACATATCGGTTAAACGGGTCATTAATGGGTTGACCCGTTAATAACCGTGTCGTGTTCGAGTTGAGGGGGTTCAACCCATTTCCTTATCGGGTCGTGTCAAAAATTATCGGGTCGGGTTCGAGTCATGTCCAAGACTGTGGGTTGCCTCCCCACCTAATATAGGTTGTCCCATCCTGTTTTGGGAGCTGCTCCTTAGGTGACGCTACTAGAGTCTGATCTTTCTTAGTTTCGATTGATCCCTAATTAATTAAAAAAAAAGTGAAAGTAAAATTAACTTATATCAAATGATAAGTGATGTAATGTACAAGTGCCACTTAAGACTAAAAGCGGGTGCATTGAATAATATAACAATTACAAAATGCTGGACATACTGTGTAGATGTTCTTCGGATAAATCTTTTAGACAAATGACTATTGTTAATAAATTAAACCGTCAAACATATTATTCTAGATATATACTATATGTAATTTTATGTAGAATTTAGTTTTGTAACGTACATAACCATTTACTAAATACGATAAACGATTTGTATAATAATATAAAACTAAGATTTTACCTAAAGAGAACAATCCAAACCTAATTAGACAAACCTAAATACCTAATATAAATAAACGTACATTGATTTTATGGCAACTTGCACAAACCTTCACTGAGATTTGACATAATTACATAAAAATGACAATGTTTTAGGAAACTCGCATTGTTTTCTCTTGAGGTTTTTTAAACTCATCACAAACTTCTCCTATCGTGAGTAAGCTGTTATTTAAAACAAACAGTCAAAGTACCAAAAGTACCAAAATATCACTAAATAAATAATATATTATTATTTTAATTTTAAAAAATAATTAATTTTTTTTTATAAAAAATCTTATCATATTCTTCATCACTTCCATCAAATTTTTTTCATCAATTTTTATCCAATTAATTCATCACCAACATCATCAGTTTAAACTCAAATAAATTTACATATTAAAAAAAAAAAATCATGCAGGCATTACATCCATCTTTAATCAACCTCACAACCCAAATCTTTAACAAAAAAAAACCACCATAATCCATATTTTCTCAACAACCAAACATCAACCAACAACCACAAGATCTCATCGAAAATTTACAAGGAAATTCAAAACAAATATCCAAAAAACTCAAAGAAAATTTGATAGGACCCATCCCGACTCCTCTCTCGATTCAAAGAGTATCTCGTAAAAATTGGGGGTTTTTTTTAATTAAAATCTAGAATTTAATGAAAATCGTTTAGAAAAATCATAATAAATTTCATAATTTTTTTATAAAAATAAAATGAACAAATTATAAAAATCTTTGCATTTCTCGTATTAGGCCCATATATTGGATATATATAAATATGTTAATAAAATATATGGAAAGATATTTCATTTCCAAAACCATTCTCGAAATACATCTACAAAATTTGATTAATTAAAATTAATACATACTGATGTAAAATATTTCTATTAAAAAATAATATGAATGCATTTGGTCATCATCATGTGGTCTTTCTCACGATATGCACTAATCTGCATAACCAACGATGGATATCTGAAAAAAAAAAGAGTTTAATAAAGAGTAAGCGCTAACATCCAGTAAGTGTATAAATTTTTTCTAAAATATTTCTATTAAAAGTAAACATATTATTGATAATAATAAATAATTCTTATATCATAATAAAACTATAACTTTTATATAAATTATTTCTATAATAACATAATATATAAAACTTTT